>MU700397.1:0-10194 GCA_026770625.1 Nicotiana glauca
AGATCCATGTGATGGTCACAAGTGGTATCCTCCCTGTCATCTTTGTCAGCTGCCAACGTGTTTGTATTCACAACACACTCCATCTAATTTATATATGATAGTTTGTTATAGCTTAACTGGTAAAGTTGTTACCATGTGACCAAGGAGGTCATGGATTTGAGCCGTGGAAACAGTCTCTTGCAGAAATGCAGGGTAAGGTTGCATACAATAAACTCTTGTGGTCCTGCCCTTCTCCGGACCCCGTGCATAGCGGGAGTTCAGTATACCAGACTGCCCCTTTTTGTTATCGAAATGACTAAGCACTTATTTGATTTTTGCTCTATTTTCATGTAGGCTTCAACAGTGACACTAAACCAAGAGCAAGTCTCAGGTTATCTAAAACTCATGGACTGCACAACTTGTCCCCTCAGCAATCTTCATCTGGTCAAATTAACGAAAATCTCAGGTTTCGATCCTGAGTTTGAGTTTATTCGGTTCCTTCTCTTTAGTTCGCCATCACTTGTGACAATGAGCGTCATGGAGCACCCGGAACTTGAAGATTGGATATAGCTGGGAAGTTGCTCCAGCTTCGACCACCAACAGCAGTGCATATAAATTTCTTGAAGGGAAGTTAGATACCATAATGTTATTTTAAGGAACTGGAATTGGTGAGAGGATTAGTATAACTTCGATTTGTGTTTTAGTCTCTGCTCATATATAGATTCATAATTTTTTCTACGTATATTACAGAATGCAAGTGAGATGCTTTTTGTCCAATCGCTACATAAACACATTACATTTGACCTTGTTGATTGAAAATATTATTGTATTTGTGTCACAACACAAAATTCCGCATATTACATGAGATACAAGTGGACCCGTAAACTTTGACAGAAATTGTGTATATGTGTATATACCTTGAAAATGGTTAATTTAAATTAATTGGAATTCTGAACACTAAAAACCTTAGGAAACACCGGTTGAGCAGAATATTGTATCCCTTTTGCGCTAAAATCACGGGTCCTCCTTGGGGTACATGTGCTATATACAGTATGTACACATAAGCCAACATTTCCAGGTAGTATGATACAATTATATTTTAAACTAATCTGTCTCAATTTCAAAACTAACTGCTGAATATGGTCAAATTAGGTCTAATCTTAGCTTAGTAAACCAGAACTCAGAAACAAACTTTTTGCTAATGATGCATACAATGTGGCAAACTGGCAATTCAGGCTACTTAAGGGCGCCAAAGGTTGCAGTTACAACTTATAAAAATATCAAGAAAGGGTCATTCTTTCGTTCTAATGTAGAGATTAGAGATAAGTCAATATGGTTGTCTTTGATAAAAATGCATTTATAGCGTCAACGACGTCGACGACAACAACGACGACGACCCAGTAAAATTTCACTAGTGGTGTCTAGGGAGGATAGTGTGTACGCAGACCTTACTTCTACTCCGAGAGAGTAGAAAGGTGGTTCCCGAAAGACCTTCGGCTCAAGAAGACGAAAAGAGATAATATATTCAGTAGCATCAATAAAAACAAAAGAATAACAACATCATCATAAAAGCCAGAAAATAGATGAAAATTATAGTAATAACCAGTAAATAGCATCAAAGACTGAGTAAATAAAATGCAAGTTATTTTTAAGGCACTGTAAATTAAGGAAGTGAATGAGAGCTTTACAGCAACGGTAAAGTTGTATCCATATGATCTATAGGTCTAGAGGCGGACCCAGAATTTGGAGGTGACGAGGGCACTATTATTTTTGTCATAGTCATGATCGATCCATGCGAATTATTAGCTACAAAGTTTGACGTGCAACTCTCTTAAGACTTTGATGATTCGGATAAGTGCTAAGCTTCAATTTTTAATATAGAGAAGAGTTTGAGATTTTTTGAGGGAGAAGTTTTATCATAAGAAAGGGGTTTTTGGGCGGAAACTAAAGAAAAAATTTTAAAAAAAGGACCTGAAACTAAAGGGAAAAAGCCAAAAAAAGAAATCTAGGCTTATAGATCCTTCAAGTAAAATCAAAGTAACTGTTGGAGCTAGGAATCAAACTCCAGTATCCACGCATAAGAGCAACTATAAGTTGCAGATGCGACCAGTGCCCCAAACAGGGTTTTGACACTAAGGGTGCCTAATAAAATATATAATCGTTTCTCCAGGTATACAGCCTACATATACATATACATACAGGTTTTTTCCCGAGCTTAACGGGTGCCAGTGACCCCTTTACCTTCCACCTAGGTCCGCCCATGTATAGATCATAGGTTCAAGCCGTAGAAGTAACCAACTAATGCTTGCAATATGATAGACTATTTACATCACACTCCTTGGGTTGCAGCCCTTCTCTGGACTCTGCGTGAACGCAGAATACTTTGTGCATCTGACCCAAACTTCAGGAACAGCCAGAAAAACCTCTTTGCAGCTACTACAACTTAACAGACACTTAACTGAGGATAAAAATTATGTTGTTCAATTTTCTAGTTAACAATGGACAATCTACTCTACACCAGACATTAATTATGTTGTTCAATTTTCTAGTTAACAATGGACAATCTACTCTACACCAGACATTCTGTACTGTTCTGTCCTATCAATCTTGTGATCATCTCCGGACTTCTCTGCTTCTGTCGGGAAGATCGAAAATTTCTTTCTTGTCACAGGTAATAGACACAATCAGCCGGGGGCAGAGCTAGAATACGACTTACTGGTTTGGCCGAACCCAATAGCTTTTGTCCAAAATCATATATTTGTCTTAAAATCATCGAATATGTACAATTTATTAATTTAAAACCGAGTATCTTAAACAGATTAGATTCCCGAACTCATAAACTTTAAATCCTAGCTCCGATTCTGCAACCAACTATGGTCAAGAAAAGTCTTTTTTGTTAATGTAAAATGTAGTTAATAACATATATGCTGATTCCACTGATCAAGTAAGGAATAAAAAAACTGCAAAACGAAACATTACTTAAAATTAACAACCGAAGTATAATACCACTGATCGTTCAAGAACAAGCATGAAATGTAAAATCCATACTATTGTAATGACTTTTGTCATTACCTATGAAACTGATTAGTAAAAACATCTACCGCAAGCAAAACGCAGCCTTGTATTACTTTGTCGACATTTGTTTCTATCTATTCACCTTTAACATCTAAAAACATTTTACCCAAAGATCATGGTCTGATTACAGAATAGTGGCGAATATAAAACAAAGTATTAGGTTCGTATGAACCCAGTGTTTTCGACAAAGAGTACAAAAATCATTAAAAATTTACACAAATAGTATTAGACTCTGAATCCATAATTTCAGAAGTGTAATGCGTTCAGCTGTAAGAACCTAAAGCTTGAACCAATCAAATTAAAATTCTGGAATAGCCTTTGATACAGACTCGTGGAGATCAATCAAACAAGACTATGTTATGGATGCTTATCGAAGTTATAGACAACTTCTGCTTTAGGTGATGCCCGTTGAAATTTTATTAATAGTTGTACGAGTGTTTCGAGTGTTGTACGAGATCCATGTAAATCTAGCCATAGTGGCTCGATTAGCATTCTCACCAGCACCGGAGACTTGGCTAACAGAAGCTTGATAAGCTGCATCTCAGCCTTTGACTCGATAATACCTAAGAGCTTAACTTCCCTGAGATTATCAAATGTCACATCTGAGAAACATTCCACTTCAAGATATTCTAGATCAAGGTTTTCATCATAGTCGTCATCATCGTCCGCTTCCTCATCATCTTCACACTAAAATCGGATTAACATGAACCAAATCTCCGAATTTATTGAGGATATAAGGTATATGAAAGCAAATAAATAAGAAATAGAAAAAGAAAGGATATAGAACCTGAATTTCCAAATCTTGTAAATACGGGACGCTTCTTATCAGGCAAAGAGCACATGATAGCACATCAAATTCTTGCAGATAAATATTAGTTAGGTAAAGATATTTGATATAGTTAAGATCAAAGGGAATCTCATTGGTACTTCACCTGCTCCTGCAGCCAAGAACTATGAAGAAAATGTCAAAAATAGGATAAATCAAAGTCCAAATTCAGTAGAGACATATAAAAGTTAGGTAAATTCAGTAAATTCAACACAATAATATAGACATTTATAAGTAAATTCAGTAGCACTAACAGATAATTCAGTCAAGTTAGGAGTATTGTCTAAGGAGATTGATTTGAACTCGGCATTAATTATAATGGCCTTGATGCACAACCCCTTGAGATTAGAACCAGTGATATTAAAATGGCGAACACCAGAACACCTATGCAACATGAGCCTCTGAAGAATAGGTGTACAGCTGGAGATAATACTTTCAAAACAGTTGTTTCGGAATCAACCTTGTGGGACCTAACCAAATAAATAAAAGAAAAAAAAATAAAAAGAGAAAAATGTTGATTGGATGGATTTGTAGCTGGGCGGTGGAACCAATTTGCAAGATATGCAAATTGGCAAATTGGTTGAAGTTGTCATATAACAATCAATTTTGATTGGTTAAACTATCAACTCTTCGTGCTATAAATTGAGGCATTCGTTCCTCATTTCAGACACACCAAATTGAGAGAGGCAACAGAGAGTAAGAGAGAGTAATCCACAGTTTGTAGTCCGTGAGATAAATAGTGAGTGAGAATAATATTGTAGTGAGGTATTTAAAATTAATTGTTATTTCTTTTGAAGTTGTCGTAGTCTCTTGACAATACTAAGTTGTAATATTATAGTGATAATATTGCTTCGCTGGGGTAATGTATTTTATTCAGTTAAAATATTTGGTGTCTTTGTTACTCTCTTGTATTATTGTTATTTACCGTGGATATTATTCCTGGGCGGGATTATTTTTTTATTCCCAACAACGTGGTATCAGAGCCATGGCGACCAATGGTCCGCTGTCTTTTCAGTACCCCCGTCTCACAAAAGATAATTATGAGAAATGGTGTCTACGTATAAAAAGTCATTCTTGGCTCCCAGGATGTGTGGGAAATCGTAGATAGAGGGTAAGCAAAATCCGATAATGAGGAAGCTCTACCTCAAAATGAAAAAGATGTCTTGGCAAAGACAAGGAAGAAGGATCAACAAGCCTTCACGCTCATCCACCAATGTTTGGATGATACCATGTTTGAGAAGGTGGCAGATGCTACCGCCTCAAAGGAAGCTTGAGAGATTTTACAAAATTCTCTTCAAGGAGTTGACAAGGTGAGGAAGGTAAAACTTCAAACTCTAAGGGCTAATTTTGAAGTTTTAAAAATGAAAGAATCTGAATCCATTTCGGATTATTGTTCAAAAGTGAATGTTGTTGTGAATCAATTAAAAAGATACGGGGAGGACATAAAAGATGTTCGTGTGGTAGAAAAGATCCTTCGCACTTTAACACCTAAATTCGATTTTGTGGTGTGTGCTATTGAGCAGTCTAAAGATTTAGACTTAATGATAGTGGAGCAATTGGAGGATTCTTTACAGGCTCATGAAGAAAAGATCAAGAGGAGACAAGAAGTGCCACTGGAGCAACTTCTTAAAACTCAGGTATCCTTTAAGGATTATGGAGGTGAAAGAAGATATCGAGGGAATGGCCGAGGACGAGGCCGTGGCGGTCATGGACGAGGAAGAAGTAATGGTAACAACTTCAACAATGAAGTTAAAATCCACCAAGCATTCAGAGGTCGTGGTCGTGGACAAAGAGGAGGAAGAGGAACGTGACTACTATCAAGAAAATAATGGACAAAGGTATGACAAATCAAAACTTAAGTGCTATAATTGTCATAAATTTGGCCATTACTCTTGGGAATGTCGTAGCAATGTTGAAGAGAAAGCTAACCTTGTTGACGACAAGAAAGAAGAAAATGAGTCAACGTTATTGTTGGCACTCAAGGAAGAAGACAGGGATGATTGCAGCTCGTGGTATTTGGACAATGGAGCAAGCAATCATATGTGTGGATGCAAAGAAAAGTTTGTGGAGATCAATAAAATGGTGAGATGTAATGTGTTCTTTGGAGATACCTCAAAGATTCAAATCGAAGGGATATGTACGATTCTGATCTCCTGTAAAGATGGTAGTCACAAGCTAATTCAAGATGTTTATAATGTGCCAAAATTAAAAAGTAATATTTTGAGTTTGGGCCAACTTTTTGAAAAGGAATATGACATCCACATGAAAAATATGCATCTTTGGCTTAGAGATTCAAGTGGAATTCTAATTGCTAAAGTGCATATGGCAAAGAATAGATTATTTTCTATGAATCTTAAAATAATTGATGCAAAGTGTTTGAAGGCTAATGTGCAAGATGAATCATGATGTTGGCACATGCGATTTAAGCACTTGAATTTTGAAGCGCTCAAACCAATGGGAGAAAAGAACATGGTACATGGGATACCATCAATCAACCATCCAAATCAACTGTGTGAAGCTTGTCTTCTTGGAAAACATGCAAGGAGGAGTTTTCCAAAGGAGGCCATATCAAGATCAATCAAGCTGCTCCAGCTTGTTCGCACTGATATTTGTGGACCAACAATCCACCTTCTTTTGGTAAAAGTAGATACTTTCTGCTTTTCATTGATGACTTTAGTAGAAAGACTTGTCTTTATTTCTTGAACCAAAAATTTAAAGCTTTTGCTGCTTTTAAAATTTTCAAAGTACTTGTGGAGAAAGAAAGCGGCTATGAAATTAAAGCTCTAAGGTCCGATAGAGGAGGTGAATTCACTTCAAACGAATTTAATGACTTTTGTCAGTCTCATGGAATTCGTCACCCTCTAATGGTACCTTATTCACCCCAACAAAATGGAGTTGCAGAGAGAAAGAATAGAACAATTCTTAATATGGCCCGATGTATGTTGAAAGCTAAAAGTATGCCCAAGGAATTTTGGGCCGAAGCTGTTTCTTGTGCAGTTTATTTGAATAACAGGTCTCCAACAAGAAATATTAGAGATCAAACCCCTCAAGAAGTATGGAGTGGAAGAAAACCAAGTGCCAAGCATTTGAGAATCTTTGGGAGCATAGAATATGCTCATGTGCCACAGCAAGGGAGAGCAAAGCTTGACGATCGAAGTGTCAAGCATGTGTTTGTTGGTTATGATACAAGTTCAAAAGGATACAAGTTATACAACCCAAGCAGCGATAAGGTGGTAATAAGTCGCGATGTTGAATTTGATGAAAATTGGCATGGGATTGGGAAGCTCAGGAAGAAACTTCATATGTTTTTCTTCCATACTTTGGTGATGAAGAAGAACCGGAGACCGTGGAACCTGTGCAGGATACAACTCCACCTCCTTCTCCAACCAATGTTGCATCTCCCTCTTCTCAAGAAAGTTCAAATGAATAGCCGCAAAGGACAAGGAGTATTCAAGAGCTCTATGAGGACACAGAAGAAGTTACTAATTTTGATTTTTTTATGTTGTCTCTTTGCTGACAGTGAACCAATGAACTTTGATGAAGCTGTTACAAACAAAAAGTGGAGACAAGCCATGGAGGAGGAGATTGAGTCAATAATAAAGAACAACACTTGGGAGTTAACAACTCTTCCCAAGGGTCATCGAGCAATTGGAGTGAAATGGGTATACAAAATAAAGAAGAATGTTGATGGAGATGTGGAGAAATACAAGGCACGACTTGTGGCTAAAGCTACAAGCAAAGGCAAGGCATTGACTATGAAGAAGTCTATGCACATGTTGCCCACATGGAGACGATTCGTTTGCTGATCTCTTTGGCGGCGCAAATGAAGTGGAAGATCCATCAACTAGATCTCAAGTCAGCCTTCTTGAATGGCTATCTTAAAGAAGAAGTCTATGTTGAACAACCATTGGGCTTCGTGGTCAAAAACCATGAAGATAAAGTGATGTGGTTGAAGAAAGCTTTATATGGATTAAAGCAAGCCCCACGAGCATGGAATAGTTGCATCGACAAATATTTTCAAGATAATGGGTTTACTCGTTGTCTCTATGAATATGCTATTTACCTTAAAGTTCATACTAATGGAGATATCTTACTTGTTTGTCTTTATGTTGATGATCTTATTTTCACGGGCAATAACTCAAGTTTGTTTGAAGCTTTTAAGAAAGATATGTCCCGTGAGTTTGAGATGACAGACGTAGGGCTCATGTCATACTACCTGGGCCTAGAAGTGAAGCAGATGGAGGATGGAATTTTTATCTCTCAAGAAAGCTATACAAAAGAGATATTGAAGAAGTTCAACATGCTCGATTGCAACCCCGTGAACACACCGATGGAGAGTGGGACAAAATTGTCCAAGTTTGATGAAGAAGAAAAGGTGGATCCCACATTTTTCAAAAGTCTTGTCAGAAGTTTGAGGTACTTGACTTGTACCAGGCCAGATATACTATTTACAGTTGGAGTAGTAAGCCGCTTCATGGAAGCTCCTACCTCCACTCATTTGAAAGTCACTAGAAGAATTCTTCGGTACCTAAAAGGTACGACTGACTTTGGATTATTTTATTCTTCTTCTAATGATTTCAACCTTATGGGATTTTGTGATAGTGATTATGCCGGAGATATTGATGAAAGAAAAAGTACAACCGATTTTGTATTTTTCTTGGGTGATTCTGTTATTTCTTGGAGTTCAAAGAAACAACCAATTGTTACTCTCTCGACTTGTGAAGCCGAATATATAGCAGCAATATCATGTACCTGTCATGCTATTTGGCTAAGAAGATTATTGAAGGAGCTCAATTTGCCACAAATTGAAGCTACAGAGATTTGTATTGACAACAAATACGTACAAACACTTGCGAAGTAATCCGGTGTATCATGATCGAATGTCACGACCCAAACCCACACTGGTCGTGATGGCGCCTCTCGTGAAGATAAGGCCAGCCAACTAACCCAATTCACTTCCTTTTTAAAATTATTTAAACATAAATAAATAAGTGTTATAGCTTAACAGCATTAATAATNTGATAAGAAAACATGTATGAGAACTCCAAAATGCTAACAGACAGTACAACCCTTTGAGAAAGATAGTAAAATCGTAACACTAAGAAAATCCTTTAGAAAATCTCAAGCTCAGTTAAAAATCTCTTTTGAAAATATGCCTTTTCAACAGTTGCGAAAAATAATTTCAACAAGCAGGAAATAATCAGAAATCTGCCCCTCGGGCTCAGTATCAACCTCTCAGTGCAGTATCAGCCCCGCGGGCTCACTCCCAACTCACAAAGTACAACCTCAGCCTCTCGGGCTCACTCCCAACTCACAAAGTACAACATCAGCCTCTCGGGCTCAGCACTCCTTAACATGTAACACCAGGGTATCTGGTCAACAAGGCAAGTAATAGCATGTATGCCAATGATATGTGAGTGCTAAAAATCATGCCACGTAGTACAAACAGGAATGAATGCATGAATGCAATGCAATGCACATGACCGCTGCGGCGCGCAGCCCGATCCATTTGGGTACCCTGCGCTCACTGGGGGTGTGTACAGACTCCGGAGGGGCTCCTACACCCCAAGCGCTATAATATTGTGGCGTGCAGTCCGATCCACATAATGTATCACTGCGGCGTCCATATAATATACTACTACGGCGTGCAGTCCGATCCATGCATGTATATGTATGTACAGTTGCGGCGTGCAACCCGATCCATACCTCAGTCCAGAACATGCAAATGAGCCACTCGGGCAATGTCAAGTAATAGCTTTTAACTCAAAACATCAGAAAAATGCAATTTCTGTCGTTAAACTTTAGCAATATGACTGCACATTTCAAAACAGTGTTTAACTCAGGACTGAAATAAGTGTCATGAAAACAGTGATAATAACCCCTACAGAGTTCAAATAACCGGCACGAAGCCCAAAACATGGCAATCAGCCCAATTCAAGATAGCATCTAGCAAGTTTCTGTCAATTACGCAGTAAAATCCACAACCGGGACGGACCAAGTCACAATCCCCAATGGTGCTCTACCCCACGCTCATACCAGGCATGCAAGTCACCATAATACAACACTATGATGTGCAAATTCGGGGTTTCAAACCCACATGATATCATTCACAAGTATTACTCACCTCGAACCGGTGAAATCCCTCGCTCGCGACGCCTTTGCCCCTCAAATTGGCCTTCACGCGCGTCAAATCTAACCAAAGCCAGAGCGAATACATTACAATATGCAAATGGGACATTACCCAATCGAAAACAATCGAAAAATATCGAAATTCACAAAATTTGCAAAACCCGAGCCCCGGGCCCACGTCTCAA
>MU700397.1:17691-31601 GCA_026770625.1 Nicotiana glauca
AACTTCGCCAATTCAAGCCTAATTCTACACCGGACCTCCAAATTCAATTCCGATCGCACTCCTAAGTCACAAATTATCCCCCGAAGCTAATCAAATCTCCGGAATTCACATCTGAGCCCTCTAACTATATAGCCAACTTCCGGTTGACTTTTTCAAAACAAGCTTCCTTCTAAGAGACTATGTGCCTCATTTCCAACTAAAACCAATTCAATTCTATCTGATCAACTCAAATACTGATATTGAAACATGAATCAACACAATACGGGGAAATGGGACGGTAACTCATGTGACAACGGGTCGGGTCGTCACATCGAAGCAAGCATATAGATACAAGGTATCACTTCATCAGAGAATGCATTGCCAAGAAAGAAGTCCAGCTCAAATATGTGAAGTCTCATGATCAAGTTGCAGATATCTTTACAAAGCCTCTCAAGCTTGAAGATTTCTAGAGATTGAGGTTGAATCTTGGAATGAAAAAGAAGAATCAAAATTAAGGGAGAGATTTGTGGGACCTAACCAAATAAATAAAAGAAAAAAAAAGAGAAAAATGTTGATTGGATGGATTTGTGGCTGGGCGGTGGAACCAATTTGCAAGATATGCAAATTGGCAAATTGGTTGAAGTTGTCAGATAACAATCAATTTTGATTGGTTAAACTATCAACTCTTCGTGCTATAAATTGAGGCCCTCGTTCCCCATTTCAGACACACCAAATTGAGAGAGGCAACACAGAGTTAGCGAGAGTAATCCACAGCTTGTAGTCTGTGAGATAAATAGTGAGTGGGAATAATATTGTAGTGAGGTGTTTAAAATTGAGTGTTATTTCTTTCGAAGTTGTAGTAGTCTCTTGACACTACTAAGTTGTAATATTATAGTGGTAATATTGCTCCGCTGGGGTATTGTATTTTATTCAGTTAAAATATTTAGTGTCTTTGTTACTCTCTTGTGTTATTGTTATTTACCGTGGATATTATTTCTGTGCGGGATTATTTTTTTATTCCCAACAAACCTTAATAAGTATCAATTGTTCGAGATTATGGAAGCCTTTTGAACTCTGGCGGTGGAGAAAGAACAAAATTTTGGACCTTCAAGTCAGTGTCGAAGCCAGAAATATTTCCAAGGGTGTTCAAACTTGAAAGAACTAAAAAAGAAATCTCGACAAAGAATGTTCAATATATATTTTATACATCTAAAATTATTATTTTACTTATATACATAATGTAAATTTTCATAATATTTCAGTAAAGGGTGGTCAGTTGACCAACCCTTTGTTAAAGGTGGCCTCGCCCCTGCTTCAAGTACGTCAAGTCCAAACAAGTAAAGAAATAAGAAGGTAACTTAAGGCGATCAATGTGATTGTTCTTGTCTTCTAAGGTTAGTTTCTTAATGTTCTTCCAAGATAATTTCAATATCCATTTGTTCACATCAAGATCCCTAGTCGACTTGAAACCAGGAATACATACATTAAATCTCTCTATAAGGGACTTGGTGACAACTTCATCAAATTGATGAACAAACACACGAGATTTCTTCTCCGCGAAGTCTATAAGTTCTTTGTATAATCGGTCATCAAAAACCAACTCTGGAATGTTTAAGTAGTAAAATCTTCACTTCTTTGAAAGGACGTACGCTCGTTCTTATAGCATCACGCATAGGCATTTTCCCAAGAGTGCAATCTATTACATCCCTTGGCAAGTTGCTGATTTTATATTCATCATCAACTGATTCTGCATAATCTTTTTCCTTCGATACCTTCTGGACGCATGTCTTCCTAAGAATGAAAAATCAAGTAGCCAATATGCGATCAATTTATGTTGTCATTCCCCGGTAATATAAAGAATAAATTTGCAATATTACAAAGAAAAAGTAAGGTAGGTAGAATTATTATATGTAAAGGTAGAATAAAAGATCGGATAAAATATGATTATTTAATAATAAAGAAGGGCAAGATGAGAGGAAAAAATAAGGTAACAACCACACCAAATCAGTCATTACATAAAGCATCACTTTTCGACGTTACTTAATGACGGATTTAATGATATGATACAATAAAATTTAAGTAACAACCAAAACAAGAGTTAATACCCTAAAACCAATCTAAACTATACAACCTTTGTCAGTTGCCGATTTAAACTATCGTCTGTCCCCGAAAACCCCTTGAACTATATCTATCTTCATAATAAACCCCTTTGTTGCTTATGTGGCATTATGTGTGTTAAATCGCCAAAGAGCGCATGAAGGCTGAAAAAAACCATTAAAATGGCCCACCTAGCAGTGTTTAATGCCTAACTAGCATTTCTTTTTTAAAATTTATATCTCCTTATATTTTCTCCTCTTTTTCTTTATTTTTCACCTTCCTTCCTCGTTTTTTTTACTTTTCTTCTCCATTTTTTTTATCTTTCTTCTCTATTTCTCTATCTGAATCCATCTGAAATTCTCTCTCTTGTCTATATCGATTCAGGAGCTGAACCTTAGTTTTTATCACGATTTTTTGAGCAGAGACAAGAATAAACAAAGCAATTGAGATTATAACCAAGATTAATGTAGAAAATTGCTACTTAGAAAAGGTGTAGCCATTCTCCGATGAGAGCAAAGAAAAAATGAGTTTTTTACAATTGACCCACTAGTTTTAATTCTAACCCCCTTTTTTATTTTTATGGTGTAATTTTTTACAATGGTATAATAAAGAGTATTAAAATTTTAATGAAGTTTGTTTCTTAGATTACGCTAAACAAATATCCACATAGATTGCCACATGACAAAATTTGAAAATAATTTGGAGCGTGTATTACACGCCCTAGTAAGAATGCGACAAGGGTTTAATTATAAAGGAGGATATAGTTCAGGCGGTTTTTGGGGACGGGCGATAGTTTAGGTAGGCAAATGCATAGGTGAAGTCAGGATTTCATGTTTATGGGTTTGGGATTTAATTGTTTTAAATTATTGGATTCTAAATTAATAATTTATACATATTCGATCAATAGATATTTTAAGACAAATACATGGTTCGAACCAAAGCTATAGGGTTCGGCCGAACCCGTACTAGGCTCTCTAGCTCCGCCCCGGGGTAAATGACCAAGGTTGTATAGTTTAAGTGAGTTTAAAGTAACAATACGATGCAATACATTATATTTAAAGTAATAATACGATACAATACAATTGATCGTAACCATCCAAACCAGATGTATAAGTCTATCAAAATAGTCCTTTAAAATCGATAAACCAAAAAGATTTTATATGTTCTCATGTCCAATATCAATCTCAAAAGTCATCCCCAAAACAAAGCAGAAAGAGATTTTACTCTACAAATTAGATTGTCTTAGAGAAATCTAACTACAGAGTTATGTTCGGAAAAAAAAGAAAAAGAAAACTACTGAGTTACGGCACAATGCTTTTCAAGCAATGAAAGCAAACAGAGCAGCGTTAAGACACGAAATTATATACAGAGGGAAAAAATCTTACCATTGGTTTGAGGAAATCGCTGGAAAAAGCAGCAGACAAGTGCTGCTTTGAATTTTGAGGCTCAAACTTAAGGCGGTCGTTGTTGGATTTATTTACTTATTGCAAAAATTCTTGCTATGAGAATAAAAAATTATTTAATTAAGGTTATATTTCCGTCTCAAGCAACTTTTGTTGGACATAGATAAATAATCGATAATGTTATCTTAGCACACGAATTTATGTATCTTTTAAAAATTAAACGCAGAGGTAGAGAGAAATTTATGGCGATGAAATTGGATATGTCAAAAGCTTATGACAGAGTTGAATGGATATATATATATCAAAAAAATGCTTTTGCAAATGAATTTTCATACCTGATTTGTAGAATGGATTATGCAATGTATTTCTATCACTACCTATAGTTTTAATATAAATGGGGAGGTAGCTGGATCGGTTAGGCCGACTAGAGGAATACGACAAGGAGATTCACTATCACCTTATCTATTTTTAATATGTGCAGAAGGTCTCTCTACCTTGTTGAAGATTTCTAAAACTCAAAATGAAATTCAAGGTCAAAAGTTAAATAGACATGGACCGAGTTTAACTCACTTATTTTTCGCAGATAACTCTTTTATATTATGTTCAGCTATCGCTCACAATGTAGTCCATGTAGCTGAGATTCTAAGGAAGTATGAACAAAGTTCTGGGCAAGTAGTTAATTTAGATAAATCAGCTATTAGTTTTAGTAGAAATGTAACAGAGGAGGAGAAAGTAGAGATATTTTCCTTACTTGGACAACAATAAAAAAAATGAGATGGGTATGTATTTAGGATTACCAGCTATCATGGGACGCTCAAAGAAAAAGATATTAGAGTTTATTAAGGATAGCGTCAAGATAAAAATAAAAGGATGGAAGCGTAAATTTTTAAGTATAGCAGGGAAAGAAGTAGTGCTTAAATCTGTACTTGCAGCAATCCCTACCTATGCCTTGTCTTGCTTCCAACTCCCTGATGATCTGTGCAAGGAGATTACATCTCTTTTTTCTAATTTTTGGTGGGCACAAACCGAAGATAAAAAGAAGATGCATTTTGAGAAAAGGGAAAGATCATGTGATTTTAAATCAAGAGGGCGCTTAGGATTTAGGGATTTAAAGGCTTTTAATATGGCTTTGTTAGCTAAAACTGCTTGGCGTATATTGTCGTACCCGGGTTCGTTGTCAGCAAGAGTACTTAAAAGTAAATACTTTCCACACTCAACTTTCCTTGACGCTTTTACATCATCTACTGGATCATGAATCTGGAGAAGTATTTTGTGGGGAAGAGATCTATTAGTTACTAGACTAAGGTGGAGGATTTCTGATGGGAAAAATATAAATATTTGGACTGATCCTTGGATTCCAAGAAATAATGATTTTACTCCAAAAGGTATTCAAATGCAAAACAATTTAGATCTTAAGGTTGCCGACTTAATTGACGAAGATACGCATACCTGAAAACTTCATAAGATAAGTACGACCTTTGAACCTAAAGATGTAGATGCAATTTTGTCTATTCCTTTATCCACCATAGGTCTTAATGATAGATTACTGTGGCATTACTCAAAATTTGAAAACTATGAAGTTAAGTCAGGTTACTATTTAGCAAAGGGTTTGGCGGGTAAGACTATTAGGAATTCGGAAGCCCAGGCGAGTTGTTACTCTTTTCCTAAAAGCTTCTGGGATTCTTGTGGACTTAGAAATTAAAAATAAACTTAAACATTTTCTAAGGAAGTGTGTGATTAACTCTTTGCCCGTTAATTGTACCCTAGCTAAAAGATTACAAAAACTGGATAAAACGTGTAAGATTTGCGATCTTGAAAGTGAAGATATAGAACATATGCTATTTAGATGTCCCCGATCTAAGCTTGTATGGAAACAAAGTCCTATTAATTGATATTGAAAACATAACTGATTTTTCTGTGTGGTGGTACAACTTGTTCTTAAATACTAAGCATTCCTGAATATACAATATTATATATTTGAGTGTTAATATTATGTGGCAAATTTGGAAAGGTAAGAATGCTTGGTGCTTTACTCAGGAAACGTTACAGTCAACTGATATTGTTTCTAAAGCTCTTTTTGGGTATGAAGAACATGAAGATCTATTAACTAGTTGCATCGCTGCGCGACGGTCAACTGGGAATGAGTTTGTGCCCTAAAAAAATTTCCTTAACAAGGAAATTATTTTGGGGTTTTAACACAAAAGCTATAAAAAATATTTGCATAATTTCTTATTTTACACAATTATTATTTATTGGGTAAATACAAGTAAATTCAGAGTCTGTATATGCAATTATTTATTCGAATGGTTACTCAACTATTCGAAAGTACTTAGTAAAGTCATGTATTTTGTTTGTAATAGAAAAGTCATTTTTATTCTCTTTCATTCTCGATTGTACAAATAATATTTTGAGTTTCTGTTGTTATTATCAAAATTATATATACCAATAAATTATTCAAATTAATTTTTTTTTATTGTGCTTAATTATTTTATTCATCAATTTCATATGTTTGAACTCTTATTTTATAACTCAAATTTAATTGTTAATATAATATTAATGTGATTTTAAAAAAATACTAATTGAAATAAGGTACATGCACAACACGCATACTTTAAGGGGAGAATGACAGAATTAGAATATTTTAGTGCCACTATTAATTTTTGACTCTGCTAATAAAAGTTTGGAAAAAAATCCCACACCAGAATTTTAAAGTTCGCTCTTCTCATCTTTTAACTGACAGAAATTTTAAGGATGTAGCAATTATGGTGATTGTTAAAATTTTGTCAAAAGAATCGATGGAATTTACATTTTGGTCCAAAATTCTGGTGATCATCATAATTTCTGGTGCTTCAAAATGTTGGCACTAAAAATTTTGGTGATTGTCAGAATTTTAATTTTGGCAAGCGTGTTTTAAAATTAACGTATGGCTAGTTTCCCAAAAGTTTTCTTAATGAAAAATTTTATTTTGTGCCTCACACAACTGACACTAATTGTGTGAGGCCTCTTTTTTGTATTACAATTGTGTGGTCCCAGAATTTTTATAGATCAAAATGTGTAAGATATGAGTCCACAAATACATGAGATAAAAAAGGTCTCACACAACTAATATAAGTTGTGTGAGATACAAAATAAAATCACTCAATAGAGGGGTCAATGGACTGAGCTTGTTCCAATAGCATTTGATAGATTAAGACAAATTCACCAAAAAGTCAGCAGCCCAATTACAATTTAATACAGTTTATATTTAGAGGAATTTTCAGAAACCACTATTGTTTAGTGGCTATTAACTTCCTATAGCTACCATATACATAAATACCTCTTATAGCTACTAATGAGTTGTTACGGTAGTGTATTCTTTGTATTCGCACTATTGTATTCAAAAAGTGCCTAAAATGAGAGCAGTCCAGTTGTACGCGCATGTAATCACATTATTCGCGCCATGTATTCATGAATACAGTAACGTCAATCACCTTAAAAATATGTATGTCAAGCTGTCTAATAATGAAAATAATATCAATTAGCGTGATACACTCCTAATATAACTCAACAAATCAATTCTAACATGCTTCATTATCAACCCAATTAATTAGAATGATTTTTCAGTTGTACATAAATATTGTATTTAACATTTGTATTTAGTGTGTTTCAATATTTTCTTTTTATTGTTGCATTCATTAGATTCAATCTTTGTATTTACTGTATTCGCTATTTTATATTCAATATATTCAAATGTATATGTATTAACAGTATTTTAGTTATTCCTAATACATGTTATTGTTGTTGTATTCAGTATATTTCATTGGTTGTATTCAAGTTTTTCTATTTATATTCAGTGTATTTTGCCTGTATTTCAATGTATTTTAAAATTAAATATATTCATTGTTTATATTCTATTCTATTTTAATGTTTGTATTCAGTGTATTTTAATATTTATATCATGTATTCACGCATATTGTATGCACAATATGCATGAATACAAGTATGTATTAAAAAAATATAGACCTTTGAATTACATAAAATACAGGCAAAAAAATGTATTTATATAAAAATACAATGAGTTTGAATGAATTTGTACAAAATACAATGTATTTGTATCATTGTATGCGACTAACTAACAAAGAAGAGAAGAAAGTTCATCGGAGATGCTGTTTTCCGGCCAAAAGTGTTCGTCGGATCCGTATAACAAATTTATGATCAATGAATCAATTTTTTTTCTCTCAATAAAATACATTGTAATAGTAGATTACAAAAGAAAAATATGAAACCATGCCAACAAATGTTAGTGAATCTTTGTTGCAGCCCTCAAGTTAAGCAATAAACGCGAAAAGAAAAACCAAAAGGAAAAATAAATTGCAAAAAAGGGAAAATCCAGTAGGTAATTCGTAAACATCTATGCCGTATTGCTAATTTATAATGATTGTCACGGGAAGTTGCTCGAAGAGAGAGAAGTTCTTTTTTCTCATCAATAGTAACGCTTGAGTTGCTAGAAGAGAAAAGGAAGAGAGAGATAAAGAAGAAGAAAACAGCTTAGAGGGAATCTTGTGTTAATTGCAAGAAAGAGATAAGCAAAATATAAGTAGCTTATTTCATGCCCCAATATAGTATATATCATAAATATTTATTTTGCTATAAAATATAAAAGGTAACTATAAAAAATAATATTTTAATTTGATTTATAATAAATAGTGTATATACCTTTTTTATTTTTATTTTTATTTTTTTTAGTCGCAACTATTAGCAATTTTAAAAATTAAGCCCATATTAGATAGAAACGCCTCCCCGCATTTCCCGTATAGATAATTAGATACTCAGCAATACTGCGCTGCCGCTCCCCTGTTTCTCTTTACCTATTTCTTGGTCCAGTCCAGTTCCTTATTCTCTAACGGAATCTAATTGTAATTTTTTTTGCTGTTCTCTGTTATCAGTAATTTCTCTTTCTTCGTATATCTGTTTACTTTGATTTTTTATTTTGCTTTGGTAACTTTTGATTTGAGAGTTCCATAGTGATTAGAAATTCAAGAAATCAATACTCTCTGTTTTCTTGCCCCTTTTTGATATGTTGATTTATTTTCCCTATTTGAGGCATAAAACAAAAGAGCCTCTCTACCCCTCGGAGTAAGGATAAGATGTGCATGCACACTACCCTCTACAGACTCCACTTGTGGGATTTTACTGGGTTGTTGTTGTTGTTGTTGTTGTTGTTGTTTAAGTCTGACAAGAGAATGCATGTAGTTATTATGTTGATATTGCTGTTTATTGGATTTTTTGTTGTATTTTTTTCATAGGGAAAAAGTGGAGCTGATAAATTGGTGTATTTGATTCTTATTCATAGGAAGATATGCCTCCAAAACGTACGAAAATAAAGCAATCAGACACAAGTCAGGAATCAATTGTTGATGAAGATATAATCAGTAACTTGCAATATAATAGATTGCATTTTAGGGAAAATGCCTATACGTGATGCTATAAGAACGAGTGTTCTTTCAAAGAAGTGGAGATTTTACTACTAAAACATTCCGGAGTTAGTTTTTGATGACCAGTTCTGCAAAGAACTTCAAGACTACGCCGCCACTCAGAAGAAATTGCGTATATTATCTGAATATGAACTTGAGCTAAAGTAGCAATTTGACGAAATTGTCACCAAGTTTCTTATGCTTCATCCTGGTCGAATAGAGACATTTAAAGCGTGCATTCCTAGTTTCAATTCAACAAGGGGTCCTAATGTGAACAAATGGATTTTGTACTTGTCGCGGAAAAATATCAAGAAATTAGACTTAGAATACCTTAAGAAGGATATTGTACGCCATAAGTTACCTCCTTATTTCTTTTCTTGTCTGGACTTGACATACTTGAAGCTCCGTAAATTTGATGTCTCGCGTCCGCCACCAGAGTGTAAAGGCTTCCTATATCTTGACCAATTAGTGCTTATTGGTGTTTACTTTGCGAACAACTGTTTTGAAAGTATTCTCTCCGGATGCCCCGTTCTTCAGAGGCTAGAGTTGCATTTGTATACCGGTATTCGTCATGTTAATATCAGTGGTTCTAAACTCAAGAGGTTGCGCATAAAGGCCTATGATAAGTTCAAATCAATCTCCTTAGAAAACTCTCCTAACTTGACTGAAGTTTCTGCTATGCTGGACAGAATTGTAACAGGCTCGGACAAAGTTGTAATAGGCTTGGAAGCCAATCCTAATTCTGATTTGGTTAAGTTTTTGGATAGCTGTCCTAGAGTTGTACTACTTCGTCTAAATGGAAAGTTTCTGCAGGTTTGTACTGCTATTGAAGTTACTTGTACATGTCTCTATTTTCCTATTACTAAATTCTAGTTTTTCTTTACATTCACAAAAGACACTATAGACAGGGGCGAAGCTACAGTCTATCAAGGACCACCTTTGTCGAAAAATTATATTGTGTGTATTGGTAAAATATTAGGTTTTAGATGTATTTAATACTCCATCTGTTTCAATTTATGTGAACTCATTTGACTGGGCACGGAGTTTAAGAAAAGAGAGAAGACTTTTGAACTTGTGGTGTAAAATGAGGCTCAAATATTTTGTGTGGCTATAAATCATTGCATAAAGGTAAATTATTTCCAAATAAGGAAAGAGGTCATTCTTTTTGGCACGGACCAAAAAGGAAATAGGTTCACATAAATTGAAACGGAGGGAGTATATGTTTGAACATCTTTTATCGGAAATTCTTTTTCTTTCTTTCAAATTTGAATGCCCTTGAAATTTTTGGCTTCACCACAGACTATAGGGGTTCCAAGAATTATTTTTTAATTTAATCTGATTAAGATGTGATTTCACAATCATTTTCTTCAGCTCCTTGCTCAAACACCAGTTCCCCCTAAGCTATCGACATCGCCAGACTCTCTAAAGATTCTTGAACTCAAAGGTGTAAACTTTATGAACTTTGATGAGATATCTGCTGTTGTCTGCTTGATTAGAAGTGCTCCGAATTTGCAAGAACTTTATATTGAGGTAAGTTGTAACGCTCCATCTAATTTATGATAATTTGTTTTGGAGACGAATAAGCAGTTATTTGGTTTCTGCTCTATTTTTATGTAGGCTTCTGTGGTCGAGCTAAACCAAGAACAAGTCTCAGGTTATCTAAAACTCCTGGACTGCTCAACTTTTCCCCTTAGCAAACTTCATCTAGTCAAGTTAACGAATATCTCAGCTTTCGATCCTGAGTTTGAGTTTATTCGGTTCATTCTCTTTAGCTCCCCATCACTTGCGACAATGAGCATCGTGCAGCATCCACAACTTGAAGTTGCAGAAGCATTGGAAATAACTAAGAAGTTGCTCCCGTTTCGGCTATCATCAGCAGTGAGTATAGAGCTCTCGAGCGACAGTAAAACATAAGTGTCATTGGTATGAGAATTAGTATAAATTGTATTTTTATTTTGAAACTGATGTAACTTTTCAGCATAGTAACTTGCTTAAGTTCAAATTACTGAACCATTTTTTTCATTTTATCTAATCTTAGCTTAATCTGGAACTCCTAAACAAAACTTTTTGCTAGTGAATACATCGAATGTGGCTTTTCAGGCTTATGCACAGGTTTTTATCTAATGCTACCAATTCTTATGGACTGCCTTCTTGATGCTAATTTTGTACATTGGTTTTCTGTAACATCTTATTTATTTTTATTTTATTTATTTATTTATTTTTGTGAAAGAGAGTAGTACTCTCTTGCATTTACTAACTTTAATTTACTTTGTAGGAGTATATTTCATTGTACAAATGAGGAGTCCTCCTTTCCTATATCCTCCTTTCTTATTTTGTACGTTATAGTTAGTTTAGCACAAGGATCAAATGTATGTAAGTGTAACATGTATGCCTTGGTCTCTACAACACTCAAAGGCTAGCGTTTGGACATAGAATTCATCAACTTGAAAAAATAGTTTTTGAAATTTTGTTGAAAAAATAATTTTAAAATTATGTTTGGACATGCATTTTCTTTAAAGAAAAGTTGAAATTTGGTGAGTGGAAGGAAAAAAAAATTTCAACTGCCATAAATCAGTTTTTGGGAACTTGAAATTTTTGAAATTTTTTTCCCCCAAAACATGAATCATATTTTATGAACAAACAATATTTTTAAAATATTTTTGAAAAAATAAAATCAAAATATATGACCAAATGGGAGCTCAAATAACAGTTCGAGGGGTAAGGTTGCATATCCCTTCATTCATGTACTCTCTTTTTGTGAAAAAAAAAAAATCTTTACACTCATAACTTAAATTTTTTACTATTTTCACAAATAATTCCTTCCTTTACCTTTTTTTTATGAAAAGAGACAAAAGTACCCCTAAAGCATGCGAAATTTACAACATTTGCCCTTCGTTAATAGTTTGGCTCACACATACCTCTCTGTCAAATTTGGCCCAAGTTCGAATGACCCGCAACCCGTCAAAGGTTGAGAAAATAGTACGGTATAGCCAATTTTCGGACTGGTCAATCAAAAATAGCCAGCGTTTACGAAGTCAATGAAAAATAGCTACTATTTTACTGCAACAGAGACCGGTCCAGCATAATATACTGGAGTTCGGTGCACCTATGTATGAACTCCAGCATATTGTGTTGGGCCGGTATACTTTGCTGACTCCAGTATAATATACTGGAGACTGGAGCAAACTCCAGTATATTATACTTGACAATTATACTTGCTGGAACTCCAGTATATTATGTTGGAGTTCTATGTACTTATGTTGGAACTCCATCATATTATCTTGGAGTTCCAGCATACTTATCCTGGACCTCCAGTATAATATTTTGGAGTTCAAGCATACTTATGCTGGAACTCCAGTATAATATACTGGCGTATTTTTCGGGTTTTGAACAGTGTTTTTGCTCAGATTTATCTTTACATAAAAAGTGGCTAAATTTCAATTACTTTTAAAACTGGGCTATTTTTGAACGACCAAGTGTAAATCTGGCTATTTTTATATTTCTCCCTCAAAGGTTGGGTTGGTTATTGACCCGTTTATTTATTAAACTCAGTTCATCTTGACCCAACTTATTTCAACTCATTTAAAGTCGGGCTGATTTTTAGCCCAAATTAATCCATGGGTAACTTTGTCAAAATATCTTAGAAAGAACTATTTTTTGCTTTACATGCTATATATAACCATAAGAAAAGAAATAAAGTCTTATTTAGTAATTACACAATTCACAAGAAAATAATACATAAATTAATTAAAGCTTGGTAAGAGTTGGGCGGGTACGACTATGACCCAGATTTAAACCCATCTTGAACCCGTCCATCTCAGTCCAAATAACTTTTGGGTGGGTCATTGACCCGCCTATTTATTAATTCAATCAATTTTGACCAGCCCAAAATCGACTCAAACCCGCCCATTTGACACCCACCCCTATAGTTATTTAGTTGGGCCACATATGCCTCTATTTCTTTTTTTTTTTTTGGTTAAAAGGGATATAGTATTTATATGCTAGTTAACAAAAGGAACTACATCAGGGGCATTGCTGGGGTATCTACATCATTGACAAATATCGGATAAACTGATAATATCATAGACTTGTTCAAAAATATTTCCTTTGCTACTTACTTGGCCAATGCATCATCTACTCTGTTCTGCTCCCGGTAGATGTGCCTCACTACCACGTTGTCCATCCTTTGGATGATTGACCTGTATTCACAAACTAGATGATCATAAATCAGACTTCCATTCAAAAACATATTGATTGTTTCAGTTGAATCAGTGTTTATTTCCAATGGAGCCAAGTTGTTTTGCTCTGCTAGCTGCAGACCCCGTATGAGAGCACGTACTCCTGCCCTAGTGTTTGTTGTGTGAGGGATATTGTCCATGTAACCCAATATCTAGTCGCCATTATGGTTCCTGAATACTCTTCCTAATCCTCTTATTCCTGGGTCCCCCTTGCTGCTCCATCTGTATTCAGTTTGTAAAAACCTCTGGTTGGTGGTTCCCATTTTAACAAGATCTGATGTGTTACCTTTGTTGAGTCATTCTTTGTAAGCATAAGTTATTCGGTTGCTTTTGAGACTGTGTTTGTGGCGTTGATATGTTCCTTCTTATTGTTGAATAAATTGTTATTTCTGGTTATGTGACGACCCAAAGGGTCATCACCTGTTTCCTCATTCGTTTCGTGCTTCCGAGGCCTTGAAAACCTTACTTTTATTTGCCTCGATTTGTGTGCGCAGTCCGGGTGTCGGAAGGGTTAAATAGGAATTTTAATATTAATATGGTTAAAGTTGACTTCAGTCAACATTTTTGATAAACGAACCCGGACCCGTGATTTGACGGTCCCGGAGGGTCCGAAGGAAAATATGGGACTTGGGCGTATGCCCGGAATCGAATTCTAAGGTCCCAGTCCCGAGGAATGAATTTTTCCATGAAATTATTTTCTGAAAATATTTAAGGAAAATAAAAATGAAATTTGATCAAAA
>MU700399.1:10449-45139 GCA_026770625.1 Nicotiana glauca
AATAAAATATTGGTTGTGTCCGAGGAGTAGGCAAAATTAGCCGAACCTCGTTAATTCTGGTGTTTCTTTTATTATTGCTTTATTGTCTTATTTATTATTTGGTGGCTGCCATAATTTTTGGTATAGTAGTTGTGACTCATTCACACTATATACATTTGGCTTCCGCAACATCTATGGTATATCAAACATGTGCAAATAAAAAAAATTCCTCTGTTAAGCCTTTAATTTTTGCTGTTTATTTCATTCTATTAATTGGCAGTTAGAATATACCCTTTATGATTAGTTAAAATCTGCAGAACCCTCTGATACTGTTTCCTTCTTTGCTCAGTTTTTTCATCCTGTTATGGTGGAAATAGTTGTCGCACATTCATTAAACACAGTGCTCCTGTTGCTTGTCTGACTGGCTGGTTCAAGGCAGTTGCACTATTTGATGGAAAACTTACTGTACTTGTACAATTTTAGAAGTCGAGAATTCACAAATTTTCTCTTCCTTATATTATTGCTGTTTTAGTTGCTCTATTCCTACTTAAAGGCCT
This sequence comes from Nicotiana glauca, assembly GCA_026770625.1. NCBI lineage: Eukaryota > Viridiplantae > Streptophyta > Magnoliopsida > Solanales > Solanaceae > Nicotiana > Nicotiana glauca. The sequence continues at coordinate 10,986 of MU700399.1, forward strand.
AATGTTACTAAAATGCTCATTGTTCTATTGTAAAACACAGCAGAAGCGTCTAGGCAGAGTGTCCGGTTTGGAAGACCAGCTTGCTCAACTCCAAGAGGAGGTGAAGAAGGCAAAGGAACAACTCAGTTCATCAGAGTCATTGAAGAAAAAGTCTGAACAAGAGGCTGACGAATTCAAGAAGCAGATTGCGGCCATGTCAGAGAAGCTTGAGGAGTCTGAGAAGCAGCTGCTTGAGCGTTCAGATTCTGAGGAAGCTCAACTCCTGGAGCTACGCAAGATCTCACAAGATCGGGATCGAGCATGGGAATCTGAACTTGAGGCTGTAACAAAGCAGCATGAATTGGACTCTACCGCTCTGGCTTCTGCCATGAATGAAATCCAGAAGCTTAAACTGCAGCTTGATAGAGTAGCTGATTCTGAAGTTACTCAAGCTCGCCATGCTGAATCAGCTCATGCTGAGACACAAAGCTTAAGGGTAAAACTCAACGAAACAGTTTCATTGCTCGAGCAATTACAAAACCAGTTAAACAAAAGCAAGGAATCTGAAGCTAGTGTACTTGAAGAAGTGAGTAAAGTTCAGTTTGAGCTGGAAGTTGCAAAGGCGACAGGCGATACTCTACGATCGGAAGGTCTGAAGGCAGCGGAGGCTTGCAAATCCTTGTCATTGGAGTTGGAACAGTCAAAGGTTAAAGTGGCTGCATTGGAGGAACTTGTCAGCAATCTCCAGTCTGATCATGGCAACAAAAGCATGAACGTGGTAGATCCTTCAGAAAGTGAAATTAATGTGGAAGCTGATGAAATCAAAACAGAGCTCAGTAATCTTAAAGATGAAGTAAATGAACTAAGAGCTGCATTGGAGGATTCCGAGAGAAGGTATCTGGAAGAATGCATCCGGAGCACCTTGCAGATAACAAGTGCTTATGAGATAGTGGAGTGCACAAAGTCTGAATCGATTCAAAGAGGTACTGAATGGAATTCAAAGTTAAATGCTGCAAAAGCAGATATGGAAGAGTTAAAGGAGACATTGATGAACAAAGAAGCTGAACTACAAAAGATTTCAGATGAAAATAAGGGCCTAAATTTACAAGTTGAAGAAATACAGGCAGCTGACAGAGAAACTGAATTGCAAGCTGAATTGAAGAAATCAGAGTCAATCTTGGCAGATCTAAGGGCAAGTTTATTTGATAAAGAGACAGAGGTGCAGAGTACCACTGAGGAGAATGAGATGCTGAAGTCTGAAATGAAGAAGAGGGAAAGGGAGAGTACCGAAGTGAATGATGAGGTTTTTGCCTTAGCAGAAGCTGCGAAGACTTCTGAAAGAGAGGCCCTGATGAAGCTGGGATATTTCACTGAGGAAGCAGATAAAAGTAGCAGAAAAGCAGCACGGGTCATTGAGGAGTTGGATGCAGCACAGACGGCTAACTCTGAGATGGAAGCTGAGTTAAGGAGGTTAAAAGTACAATCTGATCAATGGAGAAAAGCTGCTGAAGCAGCTGCAGCTATGCTATCAACTAGCAATAATGGGAAATATGTCGAAAGAACAGGCTCTTTAGACTACCACACTATTGGTGGAAAGCTGCGTTCTCCATTGTCTGAAGATATGGATAATGATTACTCACACAAGAAGAAGAATGGCAATATGTTGAAGAAGATCGGTAGTTTATTAAAAAAGGGCCACAAATAGATGCATGTCGTGCAGGTTGCTTCCAAATGAACATTGTTCTATTTCTCTTATCATCATTGTCTAGTTTTTTCTTTTTCTTGTTTTTGCTAATATATCTACTATTTCTCCTTCACAGGTATTTTTACTGAGCTTCGGCCTCCTGGAAAAATCTCTTAGCTGATTTTTGTAAAGCTATTCCAAAATTGATGAGGCCTCTGTGATCTCACCTGCCAATACTAATATGCTTCCTTAGGAGATAGTAGTAAGCAATGTAACTTCATTTGAAATTTTCAGTTTATTTTGCAGTTGGAGCTTTCATATATAGACTACTGTAAGTTCCAACATGTTCTACTAAGTGTAATGAATCCCAGGCAGTTGATTAATCGTATGACTTGCTGTATCGGTTATTTTAGATTTTTATAATTTAATGATGGCAATATGGATGAATTCTCAATGTAGATTGGAACTAGTGTGTAGACAATAAATTTGCGTCAAGAAAATAAAATCAAGACAGAAAAATATTACAACAATCATAGTATTTTTATTTTAAATATTTGAGTGTTACAATCTCTATGAATCCTCTGATTCTTTTTTCCATTTTATATATTATTAAAAGGAGAGGACAAAGCCTTCTCCTTAAGCCAAGTGGCAACATAAAAAAAAATCACATGGCATAGTTAGTTACTAATTAGTTATTTACTTAATAATTAGTTATTGGTTATTATTTTTGAATTTAAATATATATATATATATATTATTAAAAGGAGAGGACAAAGCCATCTCCTTAAGCCAAGTGGCAGCCTAAAAAAAGCCACATTTAAATATATATATATAAAAAATAATAAATTAAATAAACTACCTTCTCTCTCTCTCTCTCTCTCTCTCTCTCTATATATATATATATATATATATATATATATATATATATATATATATATATATATAAAGTAATATGCTAATAATCTATCTATATATTATTAAAAGCCAACGAAAAAGGCCACATTAATCCAAGTTGTAGCCTAGAAAAAATCCACATGCCATAATTAGTTAATAAGAAAAAAATTATTTATTGAAAATTAACAAAGAAATTAACTACCTAAATTAACTATTCAAACATCAGTGAGCGGTGGGTATATTGTATTGACTAATATATATTATATATATTATTAAAAGGAGAGGACAAAGCCCTCTCCTTAAGCCAAGTGATAGCTTAAAAAAAATCACATGGCATAGTTAGTTACTAATTAGTTATTGGTTATTATTTTTGAATTTAAATATATATAAAAAATAAAAAATTAAATAGACTACCGTCTCTCTCTCTCTCCCCCTATATATATACACACACACACACACACACAAGTAATATGCTAATAATTTATCTGTATATTATTAAAAGCCAAAGAAAAATGCACCACATTAAGTCAAGTTGTAGCCTAGAAAAAATTCACATGGCATAATTAGTTAATAATAAAAAAATTATTTATTGAAAATTAACAAAGAAATTAACTACCTAAATTAACTACTCAAACATCGGTGAGCGTTGGGTATATTGTATTGACTAATAAGATGACAATTGAAATTTATTGAAGCAATACATTCTAATAGGATCAAACAAGCCCGATTATAATATAATTTAATTTAATTAATATTGACCGTGCATTGCACGGGTACGACTACTAGTTGTAATTAAATTCAAGAGCCTTTGAGCTTGATCTTGAATCTATGTTTTTTGCCACGAACGATGATCTTGTTCTTGAGTTTTAGCTTGATTGCTTGGACTTGAACTTGATTTGGTCTTCGTTCTTGGGCTTGAAATTGATTTGTTCTTCGTTCTTTAGCTTGAACTTGATTGCTTTAAGCTTGAAACTTGTGGAGTAATTTGCAGTGTTTGATCCACAAGTTATGATAAAAACAAATTATTTCCGACCAATCAGATTGAAGAGTGACATGGCTGCATTTGATTGGCCAGAACATATCACTTGCACACGTGGCACGATTTCATTGACCTTTTAGTGTGACTTGGCATGCCTGGTCATTTTGACACGTGGCATGATCCTATTGGTTCTTCCGTTTGACTTGGCGCGCCATGTCGTTTGACTCATGGGCATCAATTTGGGCCTCTAGGAAGATGAAATCTTGGGCTTAATGAAGTGGACTCATCACTGTAGCCCAATGGATTAAGACTTATTTATTTAATCGATATATATTGGATTTATATAATTAATTCATTATAATAGCCCATAATATTTATTTGGATTAGTATATTTAAAATATAATCCAAGTTATTTATTGAATTTGAATCCAATAATTTTTTACATGCCTACAGTGTGCTCATATAAGCACTTATTTTTTTGGATAAGTACTTATATATTGAAGAACATTAATAATTGTAGAAAAATTTATAGGTGTGGTCCTTTATTATTTTTAAAATAAGTATTTGGAGTAATTTCATTAATCTAAACACCTGCTTGACGATACATGGTATGTTGCTAACTCCCCTACTAAATGTAGGAATTAAATTCATCACTTCCATTCTAATACAGGTTCTCAAGGCACTTACATTCTCAATCAAATAAAAACAAAGAAATCTTTATACATATTACATATTACTAGAAGTTATAATTTTATCTAATTGTACAAGTAAAGACGTTTGAGTCCAAATTTCTAGCTAATTAAGCTTTGATACCCCCAATGTGGGATTTTCGGCAGCGAATTCAGATTTAGTCGGACCTCAACCTCAATGTAGATACCGGACACCAAGTGAAAACCAAAAAAATGTAAATGGACTAAAGCACATATTCTTTCAAATGTCTGGTACCATTCTCTTTTCTTTTTTGTCAATTAATTCCCACTTTCTTTTTCTTGTTTAAATTTTATTATTAAAAAAAAAATTAGATCATAGAGCATTCAAATTTCTTGCGCATCTTTAAACAGAATCTTATCTGTTTACTTTTAAAGATGTGAAAACTATATCAAGAAAAACTTAAGTTTAATAATTTTCATTTCGATCGATCTAAAAAGGTCATTTTCTTAAATTTAAAATTATAAAGGGCCATGATGTACAAATAACACGAGTTTCTCGAGAGTTTGATTTGGGCATATTCGATTATGGAGAATTTACCTAAATTGCCGCCCTCAGTTAGGCCTCATTTGTTTGCATTTAATGAAGATTTGAATCTTAATCATTCAGATCTCAGAAATTAAGTGCATTTGTTTTTAAAGTTTGAATCTTTACTCACTAAGTTTATCTGTTTTTTTTTTTACTTCACAATCACTTAATGAGTCTTAATAGATTTGTATGAATAAGATCTATAACAAAGATTTAATTTTATTAAGATGCTATCATCCACATTTATTATTAATTGACACAACCGCCTACCATTATCAACTATTACCATGCCATTGCCACCCCCTACCACCATACTCAACCACCACCACTACCACCTTCTCAATTATAGCCGCCACCATTATCGACAACTACCCCCAGAATTCCCACTACCCCTACCACCATTATTCTCAACCACAACCACAAACTCATCCACTGCAACTACCACAACTAACCACCCCATCACCATCCACAACCATACCCGGCACTACCCACCATTTTAAACTACCACCACCTTCCTCAATTTAAACCACAACCACAACCACCACTCACTATTATTAATTATTACCACCTACCACCATCATTCTCAACCATAATAGTCATCACTACCAATTAGCACTAGCTACTACTCAGAACCACCACCATCAACCAAACCACCATCAATTACCGCCTGTAGTTTACATTCACAAGCACCACTGCTAGCAATCACCACCACAAACTACCACATTTTATTAAAAAATATATTTTATTTATAGAATATTAGATTAATTAGTATAATTTAAATTTTATGTTTATTAATTTTTAAATAAAGATAAATTTTATATTCAAATGTTAAAAAATAAACAGTCTTAATCATTTAGTATTCACCTCTTAATATACATCATAATATTGATGTGTGTATTAATCTTAATGCACATCTTGATATTTAAATGTGTATTCATATTCAAAAAAAAAATAAGGCCTCCCAAATGTATGAGATTTTACCTTGTGTATTGCAAAAGAGCTCCTCCCCACGCACTCTCTTAAAATAAAGAGATGGCTGAGTTCAAGTTGTGATAGCATACCACCAAGTCTGCTCTTCCTTGGCCAGAGGTGAGCGGTGGGTGTAAAAAAAATCTTTGTAGGGAACGTTCTCGCGCGAATCGGAAAATAATCGTTATGGGATACCGGATATTGGGTGGGAAACAAAAAAAGTAGAGTGTCTTTATATTTTACAATACCAGAAATTTTCAACGAACAGCAAGGATTGAACAATGAACAATAGAAAACTATCCATGTAAGCCAAATAACGAGGAGCATGTGCATCAACATGTTGGAGAAGAGCATGTTGCACAACACAAGGATGCCGACATTGTCTCCAATATCGCAGGTTCGTCATCTTACGCTCATCGAATTTCAGATTTTAATGGTGATGATGACGTCAATGTTTGATCCCAACGATTGGATGACCTACTTGGTTAAGGTGCAATTTGAAATAACCTCTGGATAGTATAGGAGGATACCTCTATCTATCATAGAATGCAGATGGGAGGAAGAAGAGGAAAGCACCAAAAGCTCATCCCTAGATGTTGCGAAGAATTAACCTTCATCAGCGAATAACATAAGACAAATGAGAATTGAACTTCAGTGGTTGCAAATGAGCAAGGGGCTGCGTCTGATCCATTTGTTAGAGAGGATCAAGAAGTTGTTTAGGATCAAAATTATTACTAATATTTTCCAACTTTTTTCTCTCAACTGTTAAATGATTGCCTATGTTTTTTTTTTTATGGTCAAGTTTAAATTTTAAAATCGCCTTTTCTATACTTAGCAATTTCTTATGAATAATGTCGCCGGTATAAATGATGTGTTCAAGCGTAATCTTTGAGGTCAATGGATATATACTGAATGGATAGCTATTTCAAGATGCTGTTTGACCACGAGTAACTCTTAATCTTACGCAATAATGTGTTGTTGTCGAGGCAAAACTAATGCATCCAGTTTCTGCACAACATGCTCTATAGAATTATCTTGTGAAATATAACCATGGAGCCGAGGGTCTCTTGGAAACAATCTCTCTACCTGCACAACGTAACGGTAAGGTTTGCATACATACTACTCTTCCTAGATCCCACATTTGGGAATATAACCATGGGAAGCGGACTGTCTGTATGTTACTATTGATTAATGACCCTTACCCCTCTTATTCTATGTGTATTAGTTTCAGTTTTGGAAATCATTCAACTATTCTTCAAATTGAACGGGGGAAATCGGAGAGGGAAGGGTGAGGAGTTGTAATAGTTGTAAGCATTTAGTTCAGAACTTCAACCAATGTGACTGAACAGCAGTCGGTTTTCTGTGTCTCAAACTGTGGCTCTGCTTGTAATATGTCTAGTTTTAGGCGCTTTAAATTTGTAATTTTCTTCACATATCTTTTGTTGGCTAAGGCAAAAGGTCTACTCAATGCTCTAATGCTATAGACGCTCTTTCCTTCTCACTTTTCGGTTAAACACGTCCAGCATTGCCATTAGTTCTTAAGTATAGGTGCAAGATAATCCTTTCTTCCATATCTTGGGGATTATTACAGCAAGTGAATTAAGATTTTCAGATGCAGCCTTAGCTTAGATTCTCCGGCTTTTTTGGTAACCCCAAAGATTGTTATTCCACAGTTACTTCCAACATACATGCGCTTTGCCATCTACTTTATCATAACTCTCTTAGAGACTTACAAACTCACAAATGCAACAGTTATGTTAACTGCAGCATTTCAGATCCAGGCATCAATCTCTGGAGCTACTACTATAGGACTTCTTACTCTGTGATGACCATTCTCTTCCACCCAAGTGATTGAACCAGATTGTGCTTGATCTTCCGCTATGCCCTTGTAACGTATGGTCAGATAGTAGTCCTGCTTCTGATTTTTCTTCTCAAACACCAAGGTCCGTGGAGAGATGGAAATTGTAGAGTTTTTCGGTGCTTTCACTTTTACTTTATACGTAGCTGCACCAACTCCAACATTTGTGACTGTCCTCTTGAATTTCTGCTCCAACCAAGTGTAGTTCCCATATGGGCTAAAGAGAGCAACAAATGAAGGGTAATTAATATCACTGGATGGATTTGAGCAGTTGTGCTTAGCTGATGATCTAGCAATTGTTCTGAATTGCGCAACTGTCAAATTCATGGAGCAGAGAAGGTTCACATAGTCTTGTAGAGTGGCATCATATACAAGGCCTGGATCAACTGCACGATTTGGATCAACGAGTCCTGCTCCCATGGCTAATGATGTAGCATCACTCTTAACCATGTAATCCGGAGTCTTGATTGGTTTATCAGTATTGTCCAAAGGATTGGCAGTGGTCATCATGGCAGAGCGAATAGCTGAAGGACTCCATTCAGGATGTACTCCTTTTAGCATCGCAGCAATTCCCGCAACGTGAGGAGTAGCCATGGAAGTGCCTGATACAAGACGGTAATCACTATACAAATTTGTATTGACACCAACAGTTGCAGCTGAAACGTTCGATGGCCAGGCTGCTAAAATTAACACTCCTGGTGCCAATATATCTGGCTTTGCAACTCGCAGGTAGCTTCTAGAGGGGCCTCTCGAGGAAAATGCAGAAACGACTGGAGCAGGCTTTACATCAATGTGTGTTTCCTGGAAACTGAGGCTGGCTTTAGGTTTAACACTTTTGATTGCATAATCTGTTACTTGTTTCCATTCCTTGCTGCTAATGACAACTCCAGGATTCAGAAAATAGTTGGACGTTAATACATCCGGATCGTCATAAACATAGATTGCGGCTCCAAATCCTGACTCTGAGATAGCCTCCATTTGATCAGAGACTGGTAAGTCTTCTTGTGCAGTGCTATAACAAATCATGATGCTATGTTTAGCATTAGGGACTTGAGATAATAAGTCAGATGAATCACAAGTAGATAAACTTCCATTGTTAACCAAATGAAAATCCTTGATCATGGTTCTCACTGGAAACAAGCTAAATCCAGTAATCTTTAAGCCATTCCCAAGAGTTAAAGTCCCTGAAAATGATCGGTCAGTACTGCCTGATGCCACGGTAAAGATCCAAGGGACTCCATTGGTTAAAGTTCCCATTTCTGGACCATCATTTCCAGCTGACGCAGTGACCAAGACACCCTTCATCATAGCACCGAAAGAAGCTATTGCAATTGAATCTTTATACAAGGGAATATTAGACCATCCATACGAAATGGTCAGTATGTCGACACCATCTGCAACAGCTTGGTCCATAGCAGCAATTAAATCAGAAGTAAATGTTCCTTCGTCAAAGCTAAACTTATACACAGCTATCCTAGCTCGTGGCGCGATACCTCTTGCTGTTCCAGGAGCATATCCAAAATATGAAGCTCCTTCAGCAAAGCTACCAGCAGCAATGGAAGCAACATGAGTGCCATGACCATCAGTGTCTCTAGCTGAATTCATTGAAATATTCACACTAGGATCATTAGCCAAAATCCCCTTATTGAAATAATTAGCTCCAATGAGTTTCCTGTTGCACAATGAGGAATTGAACTTTGTTCCTGGCTTGCAAATTCCCTTCCACCTTTTGGGAATTTCAGACAATCCATCATCCCTGAAACTGGCAGATTCTGGCCAGATACCAGAATCAAGTACACCAATGATAACATCTTGACCAAAACCAGAAGCTGGCCATAGACCAGAAGCAGGATTGAGCTTAAGAAACTCAGAGGTATGTGTAGTGTGAGCTTCAACAGTTCTGTCTTTATAAGCTGAGAGAAAGCCCGGTGATTTCTTGAGAGCTTCAAGTTCATCTTTAGACAAAACAGCACTGAAGCCATGAATTACATTGTCATAAGAATAAAGAAGCTTTGGAGTTATATGGTGACCATTTGGAGTAGTGGGAACATCAATCTTGATGTTATCAATAATGGAGGAATGCCAGTTTTGGTGACTAGCAAAGATTTTAGGCATAAAAGACTTGTCCAAATGGACAATGTAAGTATACCTCTGTGCTGAGGTTCCTAGAAACAAAGACAGACTAAAAAGAAACCAAGAAAATGGGAGAAGAGGTACTAATGTATCCATTCTTCTATATTTCTACTTGTGGTTTCCTACTATAAACAGAGCCTCCTTTAAATACACATGTCAAGAAACAACCATGCTTGGCTGGTTTTGTAAAAGTAGATAATGCAATTTGATTATTTGAGAAATTGGTAAGCATGTACTTCAATAAGTCATGTACCAGACACAGATAAGGTTGTAAACGTTAAACACATTTTGTATTTGGCGATTATTATTAGAGATACTTAGCAATCAAGGAGCGCTGAGGATTTCTAGCAAGTGGCACGTTAGACCCAAGTTACTATCGAGAAAATGACCCTACCATGTTGTGATTGATTGGTAAATATTCCATATTGAAATGATTTTGTGGTCAATCAATCATATTGGAAGGGTCATATTTTTCTAATTTATGCATGCCCACTAAGTCATTCCACCCCCTCTCTACGTTGGACTTTAAAGCATTGACTTTAAACATTGAGCTTTAAAATCTAAGAGTGTGAATTGAAAATGGTGGGAAATAAAATGGAGTGAAATAAAAATTTGAATGAAATGAACTTTTGACTTGCACTTTGTCCCTCATTGGTGAGGGATAATTACATTTGTGTGCTTATATATAGAATCAATTCTTAAAGCTCTTAAAAGGAGTTAAAGAGAATGAACCCTCGCGTCGTCGTCGTCGCTCGCTCGGCTTCGGCTTTGTCAAATGATCGATAAGATTATTTTTTGGACAAAATGTATTTAATTAATTATTTAATAATTAATTAAATGCCAGATCATTGCTGAAGATTCAGAAGGATAGTCTGGTCGCGATCCTGGCCAGAACCCTGTTGCAGATTCAGAGGGCCACTCTGGCCGCGGTCCTGGCGTAACCGCGTTAGGACCGCGACAGGCCGCGTAAACTTCTGAAAATGAACCTTTTCCAGAACAAACATCACACCTCTTCCAATAATTGCCTATAAATTCTGAGGCATGGCTTCGTTTTTAAGACACCAAAAACATTACAGAACTTCCTTCTTTCTGAAAAATACTGCATTCTAATTCGCAGTCTCTCTCTCTCGAATTCGTAAGTGTGATTTTGCTCCGTTTTTTAAGTTCGTTGGTATCCTGCAGTTTGTATTGCCACTATTGCAGGAAGGTTTATTCCGTTTTATCCTGGGAAGATTTAATCCATTACCTTGGCAACGTGTGAGGGGGTTAAAATTCCTTAAGGACGCACAAGCAAATTGTGGACTCGGAATATTTTTTAATCTTTACTGTTTTTCCAGTTTCTTTTGTTCTTCTAACAGTTTTCTGATTTTGTATTTTAACGCAGTAGCAACAACACTCTATACATATGGAAAAGGGCCAAACTGTCCCTCAATTATTGGCCAAGGATTTAATATACCTTTCGTCCATTTATCGATCTAAAAATGCCTCCAACATTATCTTTGCAGCTTTCTGCCCTTATGACTAACGGTCGACTTGAATTAAAAAAAAATTTATTTAAATTTCACATGTCATTTTATTACTGGTCCAATTCAATTAAATAAGTAATTTTTTTTGCTAATTTATAAGAATCACAAAGAATTTTTTTTTTTTTGGCAATCTTTTACCAAAAATATAATAATACATTGTGCATATATAAATAGATCTATACACATACAGAAAAATTATAGAATACAATATGTTAAAAACGAAAGCAAAAAAACATCATAAATGAAAGCAGGCTAAATATCATGATTCTTTCATAGGTCTTCTAATTAGAAATAAATTCAGGTTTTGTTCAATTTTCATAAAAGAATAAAGCAGTGAGAACTGGCATTCTAGGAAAAATATTGGCCTCAAATTGAAATTATCCATGAGAAATTAATGTTGACCATTAGGAGCAATGAATATGCGTAATTTGATTTTTGGGTTTGTGAAGGATCGGATGTCCAATAATTAATGGTCAGTCAATGACCAATATTACCATATCAATTTTGGGCTAATTTGACCATTTGGATGTTCACGAAAAAGTATTACTATAGGTCTTAATATTAAAAAAAATAAAAAGAGGGAGGAAGTAAAATAAAAATGGTCGAGATTTTATATTTTCTGGGCGGGTTAGCGTTTGGGTCGGATAAGTTAGAAAATTGGATATTTTCTGGGGGATTTTTGAACCGATAAATAGACGAAAGACATATTTAGTCCTGACCAATAGCTCAGAGACAATTTTGGCACCTTTTCATTTATTTAATTGAATTAGACCAGTAATAAAAGGACACGTATAATTTAAATAAAATCTTTTTTAATTAAAGTTGATCGTTAGGCATAAGGGTAAAAATGAGACGAAATATAACGTTTGTGGCACTTTTGGCCCTTTTCCGCTCTACATATTAGGCGCATAGCTAGAGGGGCTCCGAACCCTTCTCGTCAAAAAAACATGCCGTATATATTAATTTAGTTTTTTTCCTAAATTTAGTTTGAATTCCATTCGTGAATATATGGCCTCCTTAGCTATCTGTCACTCGACTAAGCGCTCATTAGATTTAATTCATGTAGAAAAAAGACCTCGTTCATAAAATGAACCATTTACTTCTCCTTTTTTCCAATTCACTTTACCATTTCTTGCATATGTAAAAACTAGGAGTTGATTGTTCCCACCATATAATGTCGACAAATATCTATGGAAGTTCTTCGAGCAGATTACTTATATTTTCTACTAGGATGAAGAGAAAAGTAGTGTAACTTATTGATTGAATGAATTCTGCTACTTTCTAGGAGACCTTTCTATATTGTTACTTTTGATTAAAATGCTGATAATCCTGTAACCCTTTAGTAGATGTCAGACTTGGCTAAGATTGAATCATAAAAGGGTGCCATTTCTTTGTATTTTGTTATTCTTTGGCTGAATGTTCTTTCTATGATACAATTGCTGAACTAAGATACTCGTGTAACGAGATACCACAGTTGCTGAACTAAGATGTTGTGGGGGGTTGCAACTCGCAAGATGTTAAGGAAACACCATGAACTCAACAGGGATGAACCAAAATTCCAGTGCAATATGCCTAGATTAAAAATAGATGTTCAAGAAAGTAGTAACTCAAGACAGCTAAAAGTACATGGCAACAGTATTTTGGCAAAATGAAAAATTAAGATCTTGGTTTCTCCTTCTTCTCCTTGAACAGAGCCAAGAGAGATACACCAGATACCTTCACCACCTTGAACCTGACACCGGGAATATCTCCCACGGCATGACCCTTTCGACCAAACCCAGCAATCAATACCTCATCCTGCAACTCCAAAAATAAACGGTCAGGAACTAAGAAAACTGAAAAACAATTTGTGTGGAAGCAAAGGACTCACATTTTCTTCAATGTAGTTCAAACAACCATCATTAGGAACAAATGCAGCAATCTTCTTCCCGTTTTTGATCAATTGAACCCTAGCACATTTACGAATAGCAGAGTTGGGCTGCTTAGCCTCAATACCACTACAATTTCAAAATTATCTGGTTAGATACAAGGGCTTTTGAAACAGAATGGCTAATGGATAAGTTATCAAACTCGTGTAAAAGAGAACTACTTACATCTTCTCAAGCACAATGCCTTTAGCATGGGATGAGCCAGCAAATGGCTTCTTCCATTCATTTCCAAGATGGGACTTCTTGTAGGACTTGTCAGCCCACCTTTGTCTTCTACGGTGGGACTTCAGCTTGCGTCCAGCTCCCATACCACGTGTCTTCCTGAAAATTTTACCCTATTAATAGACAATTCGCCTACTGATCAGAAGCATATGCTTTCTCACTTTCACTAATATATTCTTAAGTACATCAGACCACTTCAACTATTACTCATTGTTGGGGGGAATGTTATAGCGTAATAGAGAATAGACACTTCAATGTAAAACAAACATATCAAACTACAAGAAATAATGATCTTCCAATCGCTAATTGCCTTGGTATCTTAGAATTTGTCTCTAAAATCCAGGAAGAAGCACATCAAATTTCTTATTCTTAAACTTGCAGAACTCCTGAAAATGTCAAGCAATTTCCTTACAAAGCGCTTTCAGCAACAAAGAAAATAGGATCTGCTATTTTTTTATTTTGATAACTGTAGTGTCCGAGCCAGCATACGTGGACCTCAACTAATTCCACGGGATACCTGCTGCCTCACACAGCAACAGGTGGTAACTCCATAAAAAATCTGCTAATTTTTAAAAGCACCATCAATTTGTGCAACAAATCTGCTGTTCCTATAACCTCCACGTACACCATTTTCAAATTACAACCTTCTAGCAATCAGGCACTTCAAAATTTTCATACGTTCAGCAACTCGATCAACAATTGTTACATATTGGGCATGGAAAAAGCAATAAAATCTGCATTACATAGTTTATTCATATAATATATCCGGTATAATTAGAAATATTCATTTTTAAGCAGACAACAATAGAGACCAGATTCCAGGATAGGCAAAAGGGGAGAGAACTAGTTGGAATCGATTAAAAGAGGACCAAAACACTAGACTTGAAATGCAGATATAAAGTTTTCACATGGAAATAATGCAATTTGAAGATGACTGTAACACATAGAAAATGAGTAAAGGAGAAAAACAAAAATCATACCCCATGTTTGTCGAGTGAAAAGAAGCTCAAGCTTCAGACTAGGGTTTGAGACGTTGCAGATGAGAAGAGAAGAGACAGCCGCTCGTAAAACCCTATGCTTTATTGAAGTTTGTGTTTTTGAATTATTGAATGAATTGGAGCTCTTGGATTGGGCTTCTAGAAGTTGGGCTGAAGAGCTTTGGGCTTATGTAATTATTATTTTGGGATTTTTTCGTTCCTATACAATATTTGAAATGTTGTAAATAAAATTTTATTTATGGTAAATGTCTATATTTAGAGAGATGGTAGGTTTTATTACTTGGTGGCTAAGTCACCCTCTCCCTATAAATAGAGGGTTCTATTCCATTATAAATTATCCCAAAATTCAATAAGAATTCCCTATCTCTTTCTCAGTAATACTGTTCTTCTACTTTTATTGTTTCATAATACGTTATTAGCACGAGACTCTAACCAATTGAGTAGAAGCTTTGGGATTGAACATAGTGATTGTCAATTATTCCATGAACTTCCTTCATGATTAAATTCTGGATTTAAGGTAAGTATTTTACTTTATTTTTCTCTTTTAAATTTTTGAAATTCTATAATTTGATTTTATATACAGGCAAAGACAACAAAGTTTGATTATAACTTTGATGAAATTTGTAAGAAATTATAACCATCTATAGTAGTAAAATTTCTATGCCTCGACATGATCAAATTCATGTATGATTGTGGGCAAAGAATTGAAAACTCGTCCCATTGAATTTGCTCGATTCTCGTTCCCTTAAGAGAATGCGATAGTAGTATGTGATAAGTCTGAAAGAAGATAAAATTATTATTATAAATATATCAATGGATGTGGACGCGATAATAGACAAAATTATAATCGTCATCTTTATGATAATGAGAATAATAAGGATTCTCAAAATAATCCTTCACTATGTAAAAGTAATATTTGTCATCGATTTGACAAGAAATTTTATAAAGCACATATAGATGATTATGGTCCATTCATGATGTAAATGTGACAACATCTGATTTAAGAATACATAGTCATTTTTTGAAGAATACGAGCGTGCTAGTGGTATATACCACACTCACCTCTACGAGGAGGTTTGAGAGGAAATAAGAAAATAATATCATTATTATGGCATAAATGGTCATTGGTCACTTACTTATTGTATGCTAAAATATTTTAACAACGTGATTATTAAAAGATAATGGTAATGCAAGAAACAGAACTTCCATATAATTTTGACCATAACCATAATGATATAACTATCTCTTTAAAAGAGATATTTACCATATTGATGTTGATGAATATGTGGTACTACCAAATTAATTGAGAGCTCTGGAAGAGCCAATTATTACTATTTTAGAGAAATAAAATTGTCGTAGTAAGTCTCAAAAAAACTTATTTAGTTTCTAAAGTATTCGCGAAAGCAGTTGGTTATATTGAGACTATAAATAAATGAAAGATTTAATATCTTTTATTATTACAACTTGTAATGGGGTAATATGTATGTGAAAAATTATCCACTTTTCTCCAGTTTGTACTACACAAATAAACAAATACCATAAGAAAGTAGATGTTTATTGATATAAAAATTCATATCATAATAAACTTGGAGTTTATTGATAATTCCACACGTCATGGTGTAAATCTGAACCTTATCAATATTGATAATTTATCCAGTTGACATAACTAGTTTAGTCATATTATTTTACGTATGATGTGCAAAAATAAAAGAGAATTCACATGGGTAAATATTAAAGAACTAGAAAGTTCTTTACGAATTCTCTTAGTTGCTTGTTCTCATTAATTAATATACCAACTAAAATTGGGATTGAATCCCATGAATGCTGGAAATATTAAAGGTGAATATGAGACCATTCACCTGCCATGTATACCACATAAGATGCATCTATGAGATGGTTACATGTGCAATTATTATTGACCCGCAACCTGGTGTTTGCGAGGTAACTTGCTCAATAATTTAATATAGAGCATAATTTCCAGATTTTTATTCAAGATAGTTCTTCTTGATAAGTTGGTTTACATCACAGTTGGTTTAGCAAAAAGAATTTATTGAGTGCCTCCACTTAATAGCTAAACTATTGCTTATGAGAACAAAATTATCTATATCAATTTGATATACGTTATATATAAAAATATATTATTTTCTCACCTCACAAGGGGTTTCAGGGTCAAGAACCAAATAATTCCATCTCATTATTATTGATGTGCGATGTATATTTTGATTAACACCACAAAGCACAAAGATGAGTTCTAAAAGTTGAAGAAACAAGTTAGTTTTTCTAACATGAGGAAGAGACAAGATACAACAGTTGAGAAAAAGTTACGTGGAATGAATTAACATTTGTACATATAGATCCTCGAATAAGATAATATGAATTTGAAGTTCATAAAAAGATAATTCATTTGCAATATATTTCAAAGCATGCCAAATGCATTTGCTGACCCAAAGAAAGTAGCTATATCTCACTGCAAAGCTCCTATTAGAATAAGTCATAGAAGGACAAAGTCTATGGTACGCTTAAAGCGTATTGACAAATCGGTTTCAAATAATCTTCTTGATAAAGAAAATGATCAAATGATCAAAATGATCATAATAAAGGAGACAAGTGATCTAGAAGATCACAGACATAACACTTCATAAAATCTCATGAGAGATTCAAATACCTGAATATATGAATGAAGAGATCTCTTGTTATGTCTTTATGAAAAATAAGGAGGTTGGAACTGATATAAAATATTTATCGATGACATCTATAATATCGCTAAATATATATGAGGATATTAAGTCTGGAGAAACAATTCAAGTAGAATTTGGTTTCATATGAAAGACATGTAGTTTTGGACCTGCAGTTCAAACAATTGAAAGTATAAAGTCAATGGTATGTACAATCAGTTTTCGATATGTTATATGTCTAGCATGACATGAAAACTTGATATTCATCTAAAGTCTATTATATGACTTATATGACTTAAAAATCCTTGAAGGATTTAAATTGCTTAAAGCATATAGAATTCATGGTCATGAGGTACTATATCCTAAATACAATTTGTGCACATATGTATCTTGCTATAACTATAAGCATGATAATATGATATCAAGAGTTTTTATCCTATGTGAAGATATTGAAATGATGATTCCAACAAGATCATATGAAGACAATACATCTATCAGGGATGATGATTTCAAGGTGAAACAAAGTCGTTGAAGTTAATATGGCTGATATTGTTTATCAAATATCTACCAACGATCTTTTGAAGATGGTGCACAAGATTGGAATGCAAATACTTAAGGATGTGAATTGATGCTTTCATCAGGGGGAGTTAATACGTGTTGTACTCTTTTTCCCTTACAAGGTTTTGTCCTACTGAGTTTTTCTTGAAAGGTTTTTAACGAGGCAATCAAAAGGCGTATTGCTAGATATGTGTGCTCTTTTTCCTTCTCTATAATTTTTTTTCCCACTGGGTTTTATTTTAGTTAAGGTTTTAACGAGGCACATTATCTGTTGAATAGATATTCAAGGGGGAGTGTTATAAATAGAATTTTATTTATGGTGAACGTCTATATTTAGAGAGATTCTAGGATTTATTACTTGGTGACTAATTCACCATCTTCCGATAAATAGAGGGTTCTATTCCATTGTAAATTATCCTAAAATTCAATAAGAATTCCCTCCCTCTCTTTCTCTGCAATACCGTTCTTCTACTTTTATTGTTTCATAACATGAAACTTATTTATCAAAATTATTTAGTTTTGTATATTACCCGCCCTAAACAAGGATTACTTACAAATTATATACATTCCACCTTAAAAGGCTCCCAATCTATTATTAGTGCCTTCAACCAAGGGATTTAGGTATACCCTTTTCCTTTTTTCTCTCCTCTCTTCCCTCTTCTCTCTAGATCGAACTTATATTTAAGGATTTCTGTTTGATAATTATTTAGGTCTTGATTTTGTATACAAGAGATTCACATAGCATAAATTTCATATCCCCTTCGTTTCAATTTATGTGAACCTATTTTCTTTTTGGTCCGTGCAAAAAAGAATGACCTCTTTCCTTATTTGGAAACAATTTACCTTTATGCAATGATTTATAACCACACAAAATATTTGTGCCTCATTTTACGCCACAAGTTCAAAAGTCTTCTATCTTTTCTTAAATTTCGTGCCCAATCAAATGAGTTCACATAAATTAAAACGGAGGGAACATGAGATAGCTAGCTTTAGCAAATCTGAACTTCATCTCAATTAATAAAGGTAAACGACCTCATGCTATAAATGGCAGGATCTCTAAAATGACTTATGTAGTATAATTCCTAAAGCATGAATACCCATTAGAGAGGCCACCACACAAAATCAAAGTTAAAATACAATTTTTTTATGGAAAAAAGAAAAATCTTTATGGACATGGTTTATTTGGCAGTTTCGGGAAAAATAACAGAACATCAGCAGCAAGGTTTAAACAACACAAGTCTGGGTAAGAGGACATTCATTAGTGCGATGCTTAGCAGAAATTCTGCTTCAATGATATTTCCTATATAACATGGTATCTAAAACATGGAATCAAATTAATTAAGCTCGACATAGAATAAGTAAAATAAGAAGTGTATGTATGGTCATTCCATTGCACATTCATTAGTCATGTTTTTTTGTCAGAATGTGACTAGAATAACAATCACCTAAGAACGATTTATATTGATAAAATATGATACATCAGCATACAAAATTAAAAATAAATTTCGTACAAATTTAATTCAAATTTGAATATCTACAACAACATATATAGTAAAAATAAATTTTATACAACTAATTATATATTATACAACATATTTACAACTTATCTACAACTTTCATATATTATTTTTACCCAACTAAATACAACTACAATATCATACAACTTAAATAAATTTTTTATACAATATATATTTTGTATCTGATTTGTATATATTTTGTCAATGGTGTGTGCATCTTTTTCTCCGGAGTTCCAATCACAACTTACTCTCTTAATACAATTTTGATACATGTCAATAGCTTTATGTAAAAAGATAGTATTGATAACTTAAATATAAATTTTATACAATAATTCATACATTATACAACTTTCATATAACATTCAAATAAAAAATATACATAACTACAATAGAATATAATTTATATACAATTATAATACAACTTTACTACAATTTTGTAAGTACATTGATGTGATGATCCGGCCAGTCGTCTCATGAGTTACCGCTCTGTTTCTCCCATTTATATTTTAATGCTTTTTTATTCGTGTTTTATGGTATCAGGTTGGTCTGATCGGATCCGGAATGATTTTGGTAAGGTTTGAGATACTTAGTCTCTTTTAAGGAAGTTTAAGTTGGAAAAGTGTGACGATCCGGCCGATCATCTTAAGAATTAAAGCCCCGATCCCCTGTTAACTATTTCCCCTAAGTTCATTTATGCTATTTTGGTTTGCCGGGATGTTCGGTGCTGGGTTTCGGAGAGTTTTGGGACACTTAGTCCCTAAATGAGAGCTTAAGTATTGGAAAGTGGTCCGTAGTCGGAACAGTATGAAGACGGCCTCGGAATGGAAATCTGATGGTTTCGTTAGCTCCGTTAGGTGATTTCGGGGTTGAGAGCGCATTCGGAATGTGTTTTGGAGGTCCGTAGCTGACTTAGGCTTGAAATGCCGAAGTTTGAGTTTTTGAAGTTTCCGGTCCGATAGTGAGATTTGATCTGAGGGTCGGAATAGAATTATGGAAGTTGCAGTATCTCCGTCATGTCATTTGGGATGTGTGTATAAAATTTCAGGTCATTCGGACGAGGTTTGGTTAGGTTTTTGATCGAAAATGTATTTTGATAGAATTTAAAGTTCTTAGGCTCAAATCCTTGATTTAATCGAGTTTCCGACGTTGTTTTAGGTGGTTTAAGGGTTGGTACAAGTTTGAATGAGGTATTAGGTGTTATTGGTGATTTTGATTGACGTCCCGGGGGCCTCGGGATGAATTCGGATGGTTGACGGAAGGTTTTGGAGTTGAAGGGCTGCTGAAGTTTTTCTGGTACCTGTCATAACCGCATCCGCGGTTTGGGTTCCGCAGGTGCGGAGCCGCAGAAGTGGCCTGGCCATCGCAAGAGCGGAATTAGGTGCTCCCTAAGCTTTCCGCAGGTGCAGTATGAGACCGCAGAAGCGGAACTTGGCAACTTAACGGAAAAGCCGCAGAAGCAGCACATGGTCCGCAGAAGCGGGATCGCAATGTGAAATATGAAATTCGAGGGTTTAGTTTCAAAAGTTGGAAAATCAAATTGGAGCTCGGGAGAGGGCGATTTTGAGAGGGTTTTGAAGAGGATATCATTGGGTAACGTTTCCTTAACCCTTTCTAGTTATATTCCATTAATTTTTGGTTAATTTCAACATTTAATTTCAAAATTTTGGTTGAAATTGGGGGAAAAATTCTTAGACCTTTAATTGAGGATTTGAGAGGTTATTTAGACTCCGATTTCAGTATTCTTGTTATGTATAGACTCGTGAGAGTATGAGGGTTCTGAAAATGTTAATTTCATCCGATTCCGAGATGTTGTCTTGAGGGGTATTTTGGTCATTTTACCTAATTTCGCGCCTTAGCTTTAAATTAAATAGTATAATCAGTTTCTTGAGATGTTATTTACGCTATGTAATTGAATTGAATAGATTTGGGCCATTTGGAGTTGGATACTCATGGCAAAGGCGTGGTTTCTAGTTGATTTTTGTCCCGGTTCGAGGTAAGTGACTTGTCTAACCTTGTGTGGGGGACCTTTCCCCTTAGGATATGATATTTGGTAATTGAAATGCCTGGTACGTGAGGTGACGAGCGTGTACTTGAGCTAATAGTTGAAAATCCGGTTTTACTTTAAATATTTAGACTGAATTCTTTCGTATTTGCCTTATTCTACTTGCAATTATAGCCTGTGTTATATTAGAAAAAGCATCCTTAGTTGAT
Organism: Nicotiana glauca; assembly: GCA_026770625.1. NCBI lineage: Eukaryota > Viridiplantae > Streptophyta > Magnoliopsida > Solanales > Solanaceae > Nicotiana > Nicotiana glauca. Next base: position 32,353 of record MU700399.1, read on the forward strand.
TTGAATTGCCTATTTGCTTAAGTTGTCTTGACTGTACTACGTGAAGTATGTACTGCTGTTAATTGTATTTTTTTTGTACTTCATTCTGAATATCTTTTGGTTGTGATTGCGCATTTACATAGGGACTACGGATGTGGGATTCCGATAGCTCCCCCTTGTCTGTTTACTTTGAGATTACGGGTTAGATTCCCGGTAGATCCCCCTGCACATTTACTTTGGGACGGGTTAGATTCCTGATAGATCCCCCTGTACATTGATAGTTAGACTACGGGACGGTATCCCGGGAGATCCTTCAAATATACTCATATGATGGACTATGGGACGATATCCCGGGAGCTCCTTGGACAATTGAAAAAATGGACTACAGGGCGGTATCTTGGGAGATCCTCGTTGCTGGTATTAATATTGAGCTATTTTACTCTGTGTTATCTTATTCTTTGGATGTTAATTGTTGCCTTGTATAACCTGTCTTATTTGGTAGCTGTACTCATTACTTCTGTTTATTTCATGTTATTGCAAGACATTATTATTATGCTTAATCTCAGTAGGTCCCTAACCTTCCTCGTCACTACCCAACCGAGGTTAGGCATGTCACTTACTGACTACTGCTGTGGTGTACTCATGCCCCTTCTGTGCATGTTTTTCATGTGCAGATCCAAGTACTTCGTTCCAAGCGTATTACTCTCGAGGCAGAGAGATCTAGCAGAGACTTCGAGGTACATCTGCTACGTCCGCAGATCAAGAGTCTCTATCTTATTCTAGCTTTAGCAGTTAGCTTTTCCTTTCGTACTTTTGCTTTAGACATTCTGGAGTTAGAGCCGTGTATTACTTTCCGTTAGCTTGTGTCCCCGTGAGTTTTCGGATGATATTGTAGACTTCTACGCTATTGGGTAGTACATGCCGAGCGACATTTATATACAGTTTTCTTTGAGTTGTTCAATTTTAATTAATTATTTCGCAAGCTATGTTGTTTTTCTGCTTTGTAGGCTTACCTAGTTATACGGACTAGGTGCCATCATGACATGTTCACGGAGGGCGAACTGGGGTCGTGACAAGTTTGTATCAGAGCTCTAGGTTCATAGGAGTCACGGAATACATGCCGGTTTATTAGATTCTCGCTGATCGTTACAAAGACGTTTGTACTTATCTACGAGAGGCTATGTAACTGTTAGGAAAATTTTTTCACTTCATTTTATTTCCTTGTCGTGCGACATCGTGACATCACCAATTCTAAACTTCTATCTTCTATTCTCTCACAGATGGTGAGGACACGTGCTACTCGAGATGATCAGGCACCCGCGCCCCCCTACTGCAGCCGTCAGAGGCCAGGGCTGGGGTAGAGGTCGAGGACGCGCATGTGGTCAGCCAGGGCACCTGCATGAGCTGCCGTCGAGGCACCACCAGCAGATCCAGCCGGAGCCCAGGCACCTGGCACGCCTACTACTGCCACTACTACTCCAGCTCTTCAGAGACTTTGGCTCAGTTCATGAGTATGTATACCACATTGGATCAGGCAGGGTTGCTTCCCCTTGCTGCAGCCACATCCCAAGCTGGGGAAATAGCACAGAATCCTGCCATCCGCACTCCTAAGCAGCGAGTGCATGTGGAGTAGGTTCCCGAGATTATTCCGGCACCGCCTGCAGTGCTCGTTTAGCTCGAGGATAGGGCAGCAGCTTCTGAGGATGAGCAGTTGAGGCTTGAGAGGTTCAAGAAGTACAAGCCTCCTTTATTCAGTGGATTAGCATCAGATGATGCCTTGGGATTTCTAGAGAAGTGCCACCATATTCTTTGCACCATGGGCATAGTAGAGTCTAGCAGGGTTTCCTTCACTGCCTTCTAGCTTTAGGGAGCCGCCTATGATTGGTGGCACACTCATGAGATAGACAGTCCAGTCGAGGCTGCCTCACTGACCTGGACCCAGTTCTTAGATATGTTCATGAGAGAGTTTGTCCCTCAGAGTCTCAGGGACGCATGGTGCGTAGAGTTTGAGCATTTGCGCCAGGGTGCTATGATCGTTTCGGAGTATGCGATCTATACTAGGTTGGCCAGGCATGCACCGACCTTGGTTGCTACAATTCGTGAGAGAGTTAGCAAGTTCATTGAGGGTCTTACCCCACCTATTAGATCTAGCATGGCTCGAGAGTTGGAGATGGACATCCCTTATCAGCAGGTAGTGAGCATTGCTAGGAGGATCGAGGGTATGTCGCCAGGGAGCGAGTGGAGAGGGACGCCAAGAGGTCTCGAGAGTCAGGCCACTACTCTGGTGCCCGTACCCCAGCAACAGATCGTCATGGTAGGGGTTATGTTTGTTGCCCCGTTCATTCAGCCATTCCAGCAGCCAGCAGTGCTCCAGCTCCGCCTATACTTCAGGAGCCTTACTATGCACCTTTAGTTTCTAGCACGCCTCCTGCACGGGGTGCTTTCAGAGGTCAGTCCAGCAGACTTAGCCGTAGTCAGTCATAGATGTCGTGTCCTCACAGAGCTTGTTTCGAGTGTGGTGATACACGCTATATGGTTAGGGACTACCCCAGACTTGGTATGGGTGCATCTTCACAGACTGCTCAGCCACAACGTACTTCTCAGAGTTCTCAGGCCATGGTCACAGCTCCCGCTGCTACCCCATCTGCCCAGCCGGCTAGGGGCAGAGGTTGGGGAGATAGAGGTCGCCCTCGAGAGAAGGGCTGAGCCAGATATTATGCTATTCCTGCTCGTACCAAGGCTGTTGCCTCCGACTCCGTCATTACAGGTATTATACTAGTTTGTCACAGAGAGGCATCAATTCTATTCGATCCGGGCTCTACTTACTCTTATGTGTCTTCTTACTTTGCTCCGCATTTGGGTGTCCCTCGGGATTCTTTGAGTGCTCCCGTTTATGTTTCTACTCCTGTGGGGGTTTCTCTTATTATGGACCACGTTTATCGGTCATGTCTGGTTACTATTCATAGTTTTGAGACCAGAGCAGATTTATTGTTACTCGGTATGGTTGATTTTGATATAATCTTGGGCATAGACTGGTTGTTGCCCCATTTTGCTATTCTTGATTGTCACGTCAAGACCGTGACGCTGGCTATGCCAGCTATTCCGTGTGTTGAGTGGAGTGGTACCTTAGATCACACTCCCAGTAGAGTTATCTCTTTCCTTAAAGCTCAACGTATGGTTGAGAAGGGGGGTGCCGCATATTTAGCTTATGTGAGAGATGTTAGTGCTGATACCCTTTCTATTAATTTAATCCCAGTAGTATGAGATTATCTCGATGTGTTTCTAGCTGATCTTATGGGCATGCCACTCGATATAGACATTGATTTTGGCATTGATCTGTTGCCAGGCACTCAGCCCATTTCCATCCCTCCGTATCGTATGGCTCCTCCTGAGTTGAAGGAGTTGAAGGATCAGTTGCAGGAATTGCTTTATAAGGGTTATATTCACCCCAGTATTTCTCCGTGGGGTGCTCTTGTCTTGTTTGTGAAGAAAAAGGATGGTTCCATGCGTATGTGTATTGATTATTGCTAGTTGAATAAGGTTACAGTGAAGAACCGTTATCCTTTGCCTCGTATTGAGGATATGTTTGACCAGCTTCAGGGCGCATAGGTGCTTTCTAAGATTGACTTGCGCTCAGGTTACCATCAGTTGAAGATTCGGGAGTCAGATATCCTGAAGACTGCCTTCAGGACTCGGTATGTCCATTATGAGTTCCTTGTTATGTCATTTGGGCTGACCAATGCCCCGGCAACTTTCATGCATTTGATGCACAATGTTTCAGGACATATCTCGACTCGTTCGTCATTGTTTTCATAGATGATATTCTTTTATACTCCCGGAGTCGGGAAGATCATGAGCAACACCTGAGGATAGTGCTTCAGATCTTGAGAGAGAAGAAGTTATATGCAAAGTTCTCGAAATATGAGTTTTGGTTGAGTTCTATGGTATTCTTAGGCCACGTGGTATTGAGTGAGGGCATTCGGGTGGATTCGAGGAAGATAGAGGCAGTGCAGAGTTGGACTAGGCCCTCCTCAGCTACAGAGATTTGCAGTTCCCTTGGCTTGGCAGGCTACTACCGTCGTTTTGTGGAGGGATTTTCATCGATTGTGGCCCCTATGACTAGATTAACCTAGAAGGGTGCCCCATTTCAGTGGACAGAGGAGTGTGAGGCGAGCTTTCAAAAGCTTAAGATAACTTTGACTACAGCCCCGATTTTGATGTTGCCTATCGGTTCTGGGTCTTGTAATGTCTATTATGATGCCTCGAGAGTTGGCCTCAGAGCGGTGTTAATGCAGGACAGTAGGGTAATTGCCTACGCGTTTAGACAGTTGAAGATACATGAGAAGAATTACCCTGTCCACGACCTTGAGCTAGCTGCTATCGTTCATGCCTTGAAGATCTGGCGTCATTATTTGTACGGTGTGCCTTGTGAGATCTATACTGACCATCGGAGTTTACAACACTTGTTCAAGAAAAAGGATCTAAATATGCATCATAGGAGGTAGTTAGAGTTGCTGAATGATTATGATATTACTATTCTGTATCACCCGGGCAAGGCCAATATGGTGGCAGATGCCTTGAGTCGCCGGACGGAGAGTTTGGGGAGTTTGGCATATTTACCAGCGTTAGAGAGGTCTATGACAATGGATGTTCAGGCCTTAGCCAGCCAGTTTGTGAGATTGGATCTTTCGGAGCCCAGTCGGGTTCTAGCTTGTATGGTTTCCCGGTCTTCCTTATTTGATAGTATCAGGGAGCGGCAGTATGATGACCCTTATTTGCTTGTCCTTAAGGACAAGGTTCAGCGTGGTGATTCCAGAGATGTGACCATTGGAGATTATGGGGTATTGAGGATGTAGGGTCGGATTTGTGTGCCCAATGTTGATGAGCTTCGAGAGTTGATTTTAGCAGAGGCCCATAGTTCGCGGTATTCCATCCATTCGGGTGCCGCGAAGATGTATCAAGACCTGAGGCAACACTATTGGTGGAGGCGGATGAAGAAAGATATAGTTGGTTATGTGTCTAGATGCCTCAAGTGACAACAAGTGAAGTATGAGCACCAGCGACCGGGTGGGTTGCTTCAGCAGATCGAGATTTCGGAGTGGAAATGGGAGCGCATCACCATGGACTTTGTATCTGGACTCCCACGGACCTTGAAGAAGTTTGATGCCACTTGGGTTATTGTGGATCGACTGACCAAGTCTGCTCATTATATTCCTGTATGTACCACTTATTTATTGGGGCGGTTGGCGGAGATTTATATCCGGGAAATCGTCCGTCTGCATGGTATTCCAGTTTCTATTATTTCAGATAGAGGTACTCAGTTTACATCGTGGTTTTGGAGAGCCGTCTAGTAGGAGCTAGGTACTCGGGTGGAGTTGAGCACAACATTTCACCCCCAGACGGACGGATAGTCCGAGCGCATGATTCAGATTCTCAAGGATATGCTCCGTGCATGTGTAATTGAGTTTGGAGGGTCTTGGGATCAGTTCTTGCCATTGATAGAGTTTGCTTACAACAACAGTTATCAGTCCAACATTCAGATGGCGCCGTATGAGGATTTATATGGTAGGAGGTATAGATCTCTGGTGGGTTGGTTTGAGCCGGGTGAGGCCAGACTATTGGGCACAGAGTTGGTTTAGGACGCATTGGAGAAGGTTAAGATGATTCAGAATAAACTCCGTACAGCCCAGTCCAGACAGAAGAGCTACGCAAACAGGAAGGTTCGTGATGTTTCGTATATGGTTGGTGAGCGGGTCCTGCTTCGGGTTTCGCCTATGAAAGGCGTCATGAGGTTTGGGAAGAAAGGAAAGTTGAGTCCGTGGTTTATTGGCCCTTTCGAGATTTTGAGGCGAGTTGGGGAGGTTGCTTATGAGCTTGCCTTACCTCCCAGCTTGGCCAGTGTTCATCTGGTATTTCATGTTTCGATGCTCTGAAGGTATCATGGTGACCCGTGGCACGTGTTGGATTTCAGTTCAGTCCAGTTGGACAAGGATCTATTCTATGTTGAGGAGCCAATGGCTATATTGGACAGGCAGATCAGAAAGTTGAGGTCAAAGAACATCGCTTCAGTAAAGGTTCAGTGGCAGGGTCAGCTGACCGAAGAGGCGACCTGGGAGACCAAGCAGGGCATGCACAGCAGTTACCCTCATCTTTTCACTACTTCAGGTATGTCTTTATGCTGGTTCAAGGATGAACGAATGTTTAAGTGTAGGAGGATGTGACGACCCGACCAGCCGTCTTAAGAATTAACGTTCCGATCCCCTATTAACTATTTCCCCTAAGTTCATTTCTGCTATTTTGGTTTGCCGGGACGTTCGGTGTTGGGTTTTGGAGAGTTTTGGGGCACTTAGTCCCTAAATGAGAGCTTAAGTGTTGGAAAGTGGTCCGTAGTCAGAACAGTGTGAAGACGGCCTTGGAATGGAAACCCGATGGTTCCGTTAGCTCCGTTAGGTGATTTCGGGGTTGAGAGCGTATTTAGAATATGTTTTGGAGGTCCGTAGCTGACTTAGGCTTGAAATGTCGAAGTTTGAGTTTTTGAAGTTTCCAGTCCGATAGTGAGATTTTGATCCGAGGGTCGGAATAGAATTCCGGAAGTTGCAGTATCTCCGTCATGTCATTTGGGATGTGTGTGTAAAATTTCAGGTCATTCGGACGAGGTTTGGTTAGGTTTTTGATTGAAAACATATTTTGATAGAATTTGAAGTTCTTAGGCTCAAATCCTTGATTTAACTGAGTTTCCGACGTTGTTTTAGGTGGTTTAAGGGTTGGTACAAGTTTGAATGAGGTATTAGGTGTTATTGGTGATTTTGGTTGACATCCCGGGGGCCTCGGGATGAATTCGGATGGTTGACGGAAGGTTTTGGAGTTGAAGGGCTGCTGAAGTTTTTCTGGTACCTGTCATAACCGCACCTGCGGTTTGGGTTCCGCAGGTGCAGAGCCATAGAAGTGGCCTGGCCATCGCAGGAGCGAAATTAGGTTCTCCCTCAGCTTCCCGCAGGTGCGGTATGAGACTGCTGAAGCGAAACCTGGCAACTTAAGGGAAAAGCCACAGAAGCGGCACATGGTCCGCAGAAGCGGGATCGTAGAAGCGGAAACCACTGGTGTGAAATATGAAATTCGAGGGTTTAGTTTCAAAAGTTGGAAAATCAAATTGGAGCTCGGGAGAGGGAGATTTTGAGAGGGTTTTGAAGAGGAGATCATTGGGTAACGTTTCTTTAACTCTTTCTCATTATATTCCATCAATCTTTAGTTAATTTCAACATTTAATTTCGAAATTTTGGTAGAAATTGGGGGAAAAGTTCTTAGACCTTTAATTGAGAATTTGAGATGTTATTTGGACTCTGATTTAAGTGTTCTTATTATGTATAGACTCGTGAGAGTACAAGGGTTCTGAAAATGTTAATTTCATCCGATTCCGAGATGTTGGCCCGTGGGGCATTTTGGTCATTTTACCTAATTTTGCGCCTTAGCTTTAAATTAAATAGTATAATCAGTTGGTTGAGATGTTATTTACGATATGTAATTGAATTGGATATATTTGGGCCATTTAGAGTCAGATACTCATGGCAAAGACGTGGTTTCTAGTTGATTTTTGTGCCGGTTCGAGGTAAGTGGCTTGTCTAACCTTGTGTAGGGGACTTTTCCCCTTAGGATAAGATATTTGGTAATTGAAATGCCTGGTACGTGAGGTGACGAGCACATACTTGAGCTAATAGTTGAAAATCCGGTTTTACTTTAAATATTTAGACTGAATTCTTTCGTATTTGCCTTATTTTACTTGCAATTATAGCATGTGTTATATTAGAAAAAGAATGCTTAGTTGATTTGAATTGCCTATTTGCTTAAGTTGTCTTGACTTTACTACGTGAAGCATGTTAGGCTAGTACTACCTGTTGATTGTATTTTTTTGTACTCCATTCTGAATATCTTTTGGTTGTGATTGCGCATTTACATTGGGACTACGGATGTGGGATTCCGGTAGCTCCCCCTTATCTGTTTACTTTGGGACTACGGGTTAGATTCTCGGTAGATTCCCCTACACATTTACTTTGGGACTACGGGTTAGATTCTCGGTAGATCCCCCTGCACATTTACTTTGGGACTGCGGGTTAGATTCCCGATTGATCCCCCCTGCACATTGATAGTTGGACTACGGGACGGTATCCCGGGAGATCCTTCGAATATACTCATATGATGGACTACGGGACGGTATCCCGGGAGATCGTTCGAATATACTCATATGATGGACTACGGGACGGTATCCCGGGAGATCGTTCGAATATACTCATATGATGGACTACGGGACGGTATCCCGGGAGATCGTTCGAATATACTCATATGATGGACTACGGGACGGTATCCCGGGAGATCGTTCGAATATACTCATATGATGGACTACGGGACGGTATCCCGGGAGATCGTTCGAATATACTCATATGATGGACTACGGGACGGTATCCCGGGAGATCGTTCGAATATACTCATATGATGGACTACGGGACGGTATCCCGGGAGATCGTTCGAATATACTCATATGATGGACTACGGGACGGTATCCCGGGAGATCGTTCGAATATACTCATATGATGGACTACGGGACGGTATCCCGGGAGATCGTTCGAATATACTCATATGATGGACTACGGGACGGTATCCCGGGAGATCGTTCGAATATACTCATATGATGGACTACGGGACGGTATCCCGGGAGATCGTTCGAATATACTCATATGATGGACTACGGGACGGTATCCCGGGAGATCGTTCGAATATACTCATATGATGGACTACGGGACGGTATCCCGGGAGATCCTTCGAATATACTCATATGATGGACTACGGGACGGTATCCTGGGAGCTCCTTGGACAGTTGAAGAAATGGACTACAGGACGGTATCTTGGGAGATCCTCGTTGTTCGTATTAATATTGAGCTATTTTACTCTGTGTTATCTTATTCTCTGGATGTTAATTGTTGCCTTGTATAACCTGTCTTATTTCGTAGCTGTAATCATTACTTCTATTTATTTCATGCTGTTGCAAGACATTATTATTATGCTTAATCTCAGTAGGGCCCTGACCTTCCCCGTCACTACCCAACCGAGGTTAGGCTTGGCACTTACTGAGTATCGTTGTGGTGTACTCATGCCCCGTCTGCGCATGTTTTTCATGTGCAGATCCAGGTACTTCGTTCCAGGCGTATCACTCTCGAGGCAGAGAGGTCTAGTAGAGACTTTGAGGTACATCTGCCGCGTCCGCAAACCAGGAGTCTCTATCTTATTCTAGTTTAGCAGTTAGATTTTCCTTTCGTACTTTCGCTTTAGACATTCTGGAGTTAGAGCCGTGTATTACTTTCCGTTAGCTTGTGTCCCCGTGAGTTTCCAGGTTTTGGGATGATATTGTAGACTTCCGCGCTATTGGGTTGTACATGCCGAGCGACATTTATATACAATTTTCCTTTAGTTGTTTAGTTTTAGTTAATTATTCCGCAAGCTATGTTATTTTTCCGCTTTTTAGGCTTACCTAGTTATAGGGACTAGGTGCCATCACGACATGTTCACGGAGGGCGAATTGGGGTCGTGACAAAAAGTCAACTGAATGTTGACTTATCTGTTAGAGGGCTCGAATGCGAGTTCCGATAGTTTGGTTAGCTTCGAGAGGTAATTTATGACTTAGAAGTGTGATCAAAATGAGTTTTGGAGGTTTGGAGTAGTTTTAGGCTTGAATTGGCGAAGTCGATATTTTGACGAATTTTGGTTGGTACGCAAGATTTTGATATAGGGGTCGGAATGGAATTTTGAGAGTTGCATTAGTTCCGTTTTGTCATTTGGGATGTGTGTGCAAAATTTCAAGTCATTCGGATATGGTTTGGTTGGATTTTTGATCAAAAGCGGAATGTGGAAGATTTTTAGAAACTTAGGCTTGAATCCGATGTGTTTTGGTTAATTGATGCTGTTTGAAGTGTTTTGATGCTTGGAACAAGTTTGAATAAGGTATTAAGATATGTTGGTGCCTTTGGTTGAGGTCCCAGGGGCCTCAGGTGAGTTTTGGATGGTCAATCAGACCATTTCATGCATTGGAAAATTGCAGACGTTGCAGGTTCAGCTGTTGCATGTTTTTACTCTTCGCGTTTGCGAGTGGACCCTCGCATTCGCGAAGAGTCAGTGGTCATCAGTGGAATTTTGGCCTTCACGTTCGCGAGAAGGGCTTCGCGATTGCATAGAGGAATTTAGAGATCGAGCTTCAGTGGGAATTAAACCATCGCATTCGCGACTAAGGGATCACGTTCCCGAAGGTTTGTCTGTGTAAGTCATCACATTCGCTTGGGTCGTGTCACGTTCGCGTAAGAGGAAATTTGGTCAAAGTAAGTTTGTGCTTCACGAACTTGGGTTTGACCGCATTCGAGAAGAAGGAAATTAAGGCCTGGGCAGAATGTTTTTAACTCGTCTTGTCCGCAATTTTGAGGCTTATTTCCTCCATAGTTGGTCGTTTTTGGAGATTTTTGAAGGAGATTGAAGAAGGATTCAAGGGTAATCACTTTGAGGTAAGATTCTTGGACTCAACATTCGATTATTATGAGAATTCCACATAGAAAATCGTAGAACTTAAGCTAAAAAATTGAAGAACTAGGGCTTGGAAATTCAGACTTTTTATTAGGGATTTGAAGGACCATTTGGGGTCGGATTTGAGAACTTTTGATATGTATAAACTCTGGGGAGATAAGGATTCCATTGGTGTAAAAATTTTTGAATTTCGAGATGTGGGCCCGGGGGTCGAGTTTTGGTAATTCGGGATTTATGCCCTTTATTGATTGTTTTCGCTTGGGCTTTGTTCCCTTGGCATATTTTGACGTCCTCATTCTGATTTTGGATAGATTCGACGTTCGTGGAGGGCGATTCAAGGGGCAAAGGCGTCGCGAGCTAGAGATTTAGCCGTTTCGAGGTGAGTAATGATTGTAAATGATGTTATGAGGGTTTTAAAGCCTGGATTGCACATCGTAGTGCTATATTGAGGTGTGGCACACACTTGATGACGAGTGTGGGTTCGTGCACTATTGAGTATTACGACTTGGTCCGTCCTGATTGATGATTTTAAAGCGTATTTGATTGAAAATAATTTGCTATCATCATTTATTGGGCTGAATGCCATATTTGGGCTTCGTGCCAACTATTTGAACCTTCCGGGGCTTTTATTTGATATTTCCTCACTGTTTTGACTTACTATTTGAACTTAGTCATGTTAATTTCCACTGTTTTACTACTCGGCCATTTTTACTCAGTTTTGAGACTTAAATGATGTTTGGGTTGAGAAACACTGTTTTACTGTAGCCCGAGGGGCTTATGAGGATTTTTGATTGAGTAAGGCCGAGGGCCTATGTTGTGAGGAAACACTGATACTGATTTGAGGCCGAGGGCCTGAGATATGTACGCCACGAGGTGGCTTGATTTATATGAGGCTGAGAGCCTAGATTTGATGCCATGAGATGGCTTGTTATTGCGCATGGGTCGTAAGGGGCCACTCTAGGAGTCTGCAAACCCCTAGTGAGCATGGGTACCCATTGTGATGTGAGATTGAGCCTAAGGGGCTGGTATGGTTCTAAGATGTTTCCCGAGGGGCGAACTTCTATTAGCTTACTTTACCTTAACTGTCTGTCAATTTACCTGTTTATTTGTTGAGAAAAGGATTTTACTTGAGTTTTCACTGGTTTACTATTTTTAACTGGTTTCACTGATTTTTCATAGAATGCCTTGTGTCTTACGTGTTTTCTTACTTTCAGTCATTATTTATATTCGTTACTCACTGAGTTGGAGTACTCACTTTACTTCCTGCACCCTGTGTGCAGATTCAGGCGCATCTGGTCCCGCTCCCGAGTGCTGATCATTCCAGCTTCAGGTGGATCTCGAGGAGTCTTTAGGTAGCTGTTGGCGTTCACATCCTGGAGCTCCTCCCTATCTCTTTCCTTTTATATTCTTAGTTTAGTACTAAACTCTATAGTTACATTTGGGTATTCAGTATTGTTAGATGCTCGTGACTTGTGACACCCCGGTTAGGGCTGTATTGGGTTATATTTCCGTACTTTATTGATATTATCCGTTACTTGGTACTATTAAATCATGTTTCAGACTGCTTTACGTTGTTAAACTGTTTTAAAAGGTGAATTGGGTAAATTGGCAGGCCTTGTCTTCATGAGAGGCACCATCACGATGTGACACCCCGGTTAGGGCTGTGTTGGGTTATATTTCCGTACTTTATTGATATTATCCGTTACTTGGTACTATTAAATCATGTTTGAGGATGCTTTATGTTGTTAAACTGTTTTAAAAGGTGAATTGGGTAAATTGGCTGGCCTTGTCTTCACGAGAGGCGCCATCATGACCGTTCTTCTTCTTTCAATCTGAAATTCAGCCAAAATCAAGTCTAATCTTCACCAAAACACCTCAAAATTGAGATATAAACTCCAATCCAAACAAATAATTTTTGAAAATCCAAATTCGATTTTAATGCTTCAAAGCTTTTTAATAGTTGTCAATGGTGGAGAGTCAAATACCTTCAAAATTTATTGATTGACAATTTCAATTTGAACACCAATTGTGCAACATAAAAGGTAATTGGTAAGTTAAATGATTGAAATCCATTAATGAATTCCATTAAAACTCTATACAACAAGAAAGCATAAAAAAATAGAGAACATCAAATGAAGAAAAATTGGAAAAAAATAGAGAGAGAGAGAGAGAGAGAGAGAGAGAGAGAGAGAGAGAGAGAGAGAGAGAGAGAGAGAGAGAGAGAGAGAGAGAGAGAGAGAGAGAGAGA
>MU700399.1:45877-59522 GCA_026770625.1 Nicotiana glauca
AAAAAAAAGAGAGAGAGAGAGAGAGAGAGAGAGAGAGAGAGAGAGAGAGAGAGAGAGAGAGAGAGAGAGGGCAAGTATAAATGGACAAGGAAATAACTGATCTTCCTTATTCAATTCCTAATATAACCAGATATTCATTTAAAACTTATTTGTATATAATTGGTAAATTGTATATGACCATGTAATTAAATTGAAACTTGAGTACGGAGGGTAATAAGGTTTCAAATAGTGTATAGAAAAGCAAAAATTCCTATTATTTTTTGAAACATTGTACCGTCACTCTCAAAATAATAAGGAATTTTTTCCTTAATATACAATATTTGAAATTTATTTACTAAAATTGTCCTAATTTTGTATATTATCTGTCCTAAACAAGGATTACTTACAAATTATATATATATATTCTACCTTAAAAGGCTTTCAATCCATTATTAGTACCTTAAATTAGGGGATTTTTTTCTTAGAAAAGGCATAATTGAAGGGAACAATAGTATTAACCACGTTTGAGTATCTGATGGTGGCAATAACAGCTCCCGTCATCGAAAAAGTGTAGGCCCGAAGTATACAATCCTAGATTGTGTTGAGTTGTTAGAATAGCTAGCTTGAGTGATTGGCAAGATTGGCTTGAACATCTAGAGGGTTATGCGCCTCAGAACGATAAACTTTGGCTACAAAATCCTGAACCAGTCACAAATTAAATTTGGTATTGAAAAAGGTGACTGGCTTTTCCATTGAATGGCTCTGTTGAAGCATTGTACCACTATAAAAAATTGGATGAAAATCCTCCTCGAAGATGAGCAGTAAAGATTTTTTAGTATTTAGGTGTTTGACTCTCCACCATTGACAATCATTAAAAAGCTTTGAACCTTTGAATTCGAATTTGAATTTTCAAAAACCATTATTTGCTTGGATTGTGTGTTATTGCAAACAATTGGAAATATTTTTTGGAGTTTATATCTCAATTTTGAGGGTGTTTTGATGAATATTAGATTTGATTTTGGATGAATATCATATTGAAACTCAAAGAAGAAGAAGAACACATGACATACCATCTACTTACAAAATTATAGTAAAGTTGTTGTATAATTGTATGTAAATTGTATTCTATGGTAGTTATATATTTTTTATTTATTTGAATATTGTATGAAAGTTAAAAAATAGTTGTATAATATATGAATTGGTGTATAAAATTTGTATTTAAGTTACCAATACTATCTTTTTACATAAAGTTATTGATATGTATCAAAATTTGTCCAAATATTTTACGAGGTTAATAACTAGAGAAATTTTCATAAATCACTATCTTTTAGTAGTAATTAGTCGTCTATAGATACCATTTTCTATATTACAGAATATAGTTACCTTTTCTGTGGTTATAAGATATATTTGATGTATTTAAGCTATTGTATTCATGAATACAGTAGCAAAAATATAACTACCCGACCGGTCGTTTTTAGTCCTAGCGTGTCGTTCAGCAGTCTGAGGCCATTAGCAGCTTTACTTCAGGTATTATGACTTGTACGCGTGGTCAGAATTGAATTTCGGGAAGTTCAGAGTTGATTTGGAAAGAGAATTCTCATTTCGGAATCTTAAAGTTGAAGGAATTAACTAGGATTAGAATTTTGAGTAAACAACCTCAGAATCAAGATCTAAAGGTTCCAGCAGGTTCGTATGAGGATTTCAGACTTAGGCGTATGCCCGGATCGACTTTTGTATGACCCAGGAGCTTTTGGGCACCTATTGTGGAAGTCAGCATTTTGGAAGAAATTTCATACGTTGGGTTGAATTGAATTTTATTGATATCGATGTCCATTTGGGATTTCGAGTCTGGGAATAGCTCCGTATGGTGATTCTGGAGTTGGGAGCGCGATCGGAAGTGAATTCGGAGGTTCGTAGGTCATTTTGGAGTCATTTGGCGAAAGTTAGAAATTTAAAATTTTTTAAGAAGTTTGACCGAGGGTTGACTTTTTGATATTGGGGTCGGAATCCGATTCTGAAAAGTGGAACAGATCCATTATGTCATTTATGACTTGTGTGCAAAATTTGAAGTCATTCCGAATTGATTTGCCATGTTTTGGCACAAAATATAGAAGTTGGAAGATCTGAAAATTCATAATTCAATTCGATGCACGATTCGTAGTTTTGATGTTGTTTGATGTGATTTAAGTCCTCAAGCAGGTTCGTGTTATGTTATGAGACTTATTGGTATATTCGGACAAGGTCCCGAGTGGCTCTGATGAGTTTCGGATTGTTTGGCACATTATTGAAGTTGCTGAAATTTCTGCAGAAGCTGTTTTGGCAGCAGCTGTGCAATCGTGGAGCCTATTTCGGAAGCGTATATCCCAAAATACATAAGGAATCTGTAAATTTAAAACATGAAAGTTGTATCCCTTGCATCTTAGTTTCCAGAAAGCTAAACCATTAATTATTTTGATATTTGTACAGAAAGTTATGATCGATTGAATAAGGGTTGGCAAAGCTGTTTTGAAATTTTCCAGAAATGTTTGATGCGAGGAGGCTACTTTAGAAGCTTATATATCGAAATCTATAAGGAATCTGAAAATGTGCAAAACATGAACGTTGTAGCTCTTGCATTCTAGTTTTCAGAATATTAAGCCGTTCATCATTTAGTGATTCAATAAGGGCAGTTAAAGCTGTTTCTGTGGACTTCTAGTGACGACTTTTAGTGACGAAAATGAACTTTTAGTGACGGATGGGTAGAAACTTTAGGACCAAAAATTGCTCATTTCCTTCATTACGTTTTGGATTTTTGGAGCACAATTCTTGGGCGATTTTTGGGCGATTTTCATGGGAAAACATTGAGGGTAAGTGTTCCTTATCCTATATTGATTATATTTCACTATTCCATATTCATTTACATCATGAATCCATGAATTTATGAAAGAAAAATCAGATTTTTAGCAAATCTTCCAAAAACAAAAATTTAAGATCTGAAAGCCAATCCAATATCGGAATTTAGTACTTTTTGTATGGTTGGACTCGTGGCCGAATGGGTTATCGGATTTTGCAAGTTTTGTCAAATTTCGAGACGTGGGCCCGAGGGCAATTTTGTACACTTTTCGATATGGGTTAGAAATTGCTATGAAATAGATCATTAGGAGTAACTAAGTATATATTAATGGATTTGTATTATTATTGGCTAGTGTTGGAGCTTTATGCATCGATTGGAGTCTTTAGAAGAGTGTGGAATGCCGGTTATAGATCTTCGAAGCGAGGTGAGTCTCCTTTCTAACCTTGTAAGAGGGAATTTTCCCTATAGGTGAGTTAATTGGTTATATGCTCCTATTTGTGGGGGCTACGTACGCACGAGGTGATGAGAGTCCGTGCGTAGCTACTATTATGCTATTGTCGGGGTAGTTTAGGACCCAAAGCATGCTATACTTGGATTATTTGTGGACTTATTGACGGCTTGAATTGCTTAAATCACATTGAATTAGTAAATAAATTCCTAAAAGGATTAAACTTCATTTTTCTAAAATGGTTAAAAAAGGATTGACTTTCTTTGGATAATGGCTCCGTGTGGACTCTTGATTGATTGTCTGTATGTGTTTAATTTTGGAGCGGGCCGAACGCCTCGGCAGATTAAATAGATGCATCTACGGTTCGCGCCATTCGACCCTCGACAGTGCACAATTTACATTTCTGTTGGAGCGGGCCGTCGACCTCGACATGCTTTGCGAATGCTTGTATTGCTTGCCTTGAAACTTATTGAAGTTGTTGCTGCCTCTTTCTCGCTTAAGAATATATGTATAAATGATGAAAATGAATGATTTCCTATAAAGGAAAGAATTGTTTATTTGCTTCAACCCATTGAATTATAATCATGTTAAAAAAAATTCACGATTTAATATATTATGGATATACCATCATTGGACCATTAGTAAGTGTCGAAGTCGACCATATCATATCTACTTCTTCGAGATTAGATGGGATACTCATTGGGTACACGTTGTTTTCGTACTCATACTACACTTCTGTGCATTTTTGTTGCATAGGCATATGCATCTCTAGTGGCCTACTGGGCATAGCGGCACGGATGATACAGAGACGTAGGTTCTCGAGGTGATTCACAGCCAGCAGAGTCTCTTTCATTTTTCTGTATTTATTTTTGTCCAATATTGTATTCCGGACAATTGTTGTATTACATTATTTCTTAGAAATTGCTTATGCACTTGTGACACCGGGTTCTAGGAGGATTTTTGGATTATTAAATGTTAAGTTTTGTTAAAGATTTCGCGATTGTTTCTGTAAATTTTATTATTCGTTATTTAATGCATAAAGAAAAATGAGTTTAGACAATACAAAAATTGGAATTTAATTAAGTATTTTGGTTGGCTTGCCTAACAGCAGTTTCCGGCGTCACCACGACCTTCAAGTGGATTTTGGGTCGTGACAACATGGTATTAGAGCTCTAGGTTACCGTAGGTTTTACGAGTCATGAGCAAGTCTAGTAGAGTCTTGCAGATCGGTATGGAGATGTCTGTACTTATCTTCGGGAGGCTACAGGGCTGTTAGGAGTACTTCCCTTCTTGATTCCTCATCGTGCGATTTGATTCCTTTGAGGCTTATGCCTTTATTTCTACCCTACTCAATATTACGCGACGCGAACTGCTGGTTATAAATCAAGAATTTAAGGATTGTAATGGTACTACAAACGTGGTGTGGGGTGTTTATCCCTACGGGGTTGTGTGAACTATTATCGTCGCCCTGTGGAAGGATATTTTATTATTTCAGTTAGTAGCGGTACTTCTGAGAGCCTTGAGGCTAGGCACAGGTTGCCATGATGCTTATGAACGATTATTTCGCATTATTGATATAATGGTAGGATGTTTGCCTACGTGTCGAGGCAGCGAATGACTTCAAGGGAGGTTTACTCAGTGCATGATATAGAGATTCAGTATTTTATTCCCGGAAGGGGAAAGGCAATCGGGCTGAGAATGTTCGGGTTGGGTTGATGGGGTAACAAGACTTGCTAATTGCGGGCGTGGTGGAGTTTTCTTCTATGATGAGGTGTTGTAGTCCTTATTAAAGGTACTAAGTTTGCTGGTGTTATGATCTTCTACAATTTGCCTCTAGAGCAGGATATTGCGGGTCAGTATTGAAGAAGCGACTATTAGATATCGCGGGGAATGGTAGTGCATGATTGAATCAGTGTTCCTAATGTTGACGGATTGAGAAAGGTGATCTTCGAAAGGGTTTAAGGTTAGTAGCGATTCATGGGTTCAAGTGCTACAAAGATGGATTTATTTAAGGCAACGACTGAGCAGCAAAGGACAAGGAAAGACATGTGGGAAGTGTCAAGCGGTGGCTAAAATTTCTAGAATGCCAAGTATAAAAAGCAAAGGTCGAGTAGTCGATGAAAGGGATGAGTTTCGCCAAAGTGGGAGAGTGACAGATTTACATATGGGAATTGTGGTAGGATGACTATGCACTTTAAGGAGAGTTCGGAACAACTTGGGGATTTTAATGGTTGGTGATTGAGGTCTATGGATTTGATTTGAGGTATGGGTCATTATGCGGCAGGAGATTTGATATAGCGGGAAGGAGCTGCTTGAATGAAGAAGGATACTACATAACTTCGAATTGGAAGGTTGTTGCCGCACAATTAAGTGATGTCCTTGAGGGATGAATGGATTTGTGCAGCTAGAGCGTGAGCTCGGACTCAGGAGGGGTTATTGATGTCGTAGTGATTGTACCCCGTGCAGTAGTGTTGGAAGATGTCGGGAAGTGATTTCCACAGGTGGGTTATTCCCTGTGAGCAGGTTAGCGGTCGCATGGTTGGCGAAGCTTCTGCGAAGGATTCTACTAGTTATGCAGCAAAGAGATCGGTCGTGCGAATGTGGTTGATGATTCAGAGTTCAAAATGGGGGTTTTACAGAAAGATTCCGAGCATTTTGGCAGTTGATTGCTCAAGGTTATGTCAGTAAGAGATGAATAATCCTGGAAAATCCATAGTTATGTAATAGTGGCTTCAAGCTAAGTGGGAGAGTTCCACCGCCTGTGATTGGGTTGCATGGTTAACTACTTGTGAGGTTTCCAGTTATTAGCATGTTGATGGGTTATTTTAGCTATGGGAAAAGAGCATAAGTGGTAATTTGAGCAAAGGGATTGTTAAAGGTGGGCTATGGTTGGCTTTGTTGGCCCATGTTCAGAATTTGAAAGGATTCAGGATTTGTGCTTTGTATAGATGCAGGTTCCAATGGTAGTGATTCTGCCAGGTGCTTTGTCGAGAAAGCATTCATGTGCTAGAAGATTTTCGGAGTTGATTATATTCGAGGACAAGTCATAGCGGGCGGCTCTCAACAACTGTCCTAATGGACTCAAAAGGGTAAAGTGTGGTGCCTAATGATTTCGAGCCTATAGGTACGGTTAAGAGTCAAATTTTTGTAGCAGCTTATGAGAAGAGGCCCAGAATGTTCTATGATGTGTTGGCTTGCAGTGTAGCAATTGGGAGGTATGAAATGGTTTGTGGGATTTTAGACAGCATGGTCTCGTAATTCAAGTTCACTCGGGATGAGTGCGGATAGAGTGTGGCAAATGTTGAATGGGGTTGTTATTGTTCCTAGGGAAGTCAAGGATAAATTGGAAGAAGACATATTTGTTAGCCATAGTTGAATTGGCATATTAGTAGTAGTAATTAGTTCCTTCAGCGTGATCAAGTTATGCAAGTGATTTGTGGCGGTACGTATGAGGCTTATCAGCCACCGTAATTGATGTTATTCAGAGGCATTCTTCCATTGTGGCTCGTTATGTGGAGGTGGATACCGGAAGGGATCTGGTGGCTTAGACCACTACTTAGAGATTTGCGTATTCTACGGTTATGGGAGTACACCTGTGTGCGGCTATGGTTCTCCTGAAGTGAGTCTAGAAGAAGGTTTTTATATGATGAATTGTTAACCTATTAGTGGTTCTAGAGTTATGATGAGAATCGTGTTCTATTACATGTTGTTATGATGGGTGCAATGAGTATTATGGAATTTGGAGTGAGGATCAAGGTTGCAGTTCGGTGGTGACAAGGATGTCACGAGCTTGGATGAGCAAGAAAGGGGTTTGAAAGTTTAAAGTAAGTTGGTATTGTCTTCAGCGTCACCTGAGATAGGCGTTTTGTGAAAGAGGCTTTGCATCCTGATTAAGGATTCTTGATCGCTTTTCAACGTTAGTGCGGTCGGTGGTTTGGGTGTATGGACCTGTTATTTGTTATGGTAGGTTGTGGGAGCGTGTCCCATAGGAAGATTGTATAAGTGTGGCATGTAGTCACTTGACTGATTAAAGATTCAAACAAAGTGTGGATATTGTGATGATATCGTTAATTTGAGAATATATGCCTGGAGGGCACCCAGCTTATTGGGTTGTGGACTGTGGAGGATTACTCCGATTATGATGGTTGTTCTTGTGTGTTATGTGAAGGGGAGGGGGGTCATTATGGACCTTTGTCAGGCTATTATTCTAGTCAGTGTGATTGGAATCAGCTTGGGGTCTGTGAATGGATTTAAATATGAATATGGGCACTATATCAGGCCTGATTTGTTCATTTAAGAAACGCGCTCCTTATGGAAGAGTAGTCGGGGTGTTATTTCATCATCACCTATTTAATGCAATGATGTATTGTGCCGTGCGAGTTGTGAGATAGCTTGGTGAATTTCTTATGTGTTGAGGATCCGCGCAGAGATGATGTTGTGTGAGAAAATTGGCTTTTGAGATTCAGATCGTATATCACACCTCAGTTGTGCTTGAGTTTCGTAGTTTACAGCGCGAAATATCCCCTCAGGGATGGTATTATCCACTTAGCGTGTTTATGACCGATATTCGGTATTTTTTTTTATTGAGCAATTTAGCTCGAGGTATATCTCTTTATGTGAGTTCTATATATGGATCGGGTGGCAGGCTGCCATGGGCATGCTATGTGGATCAGGTGGCACGCCGCCATGGGTATGTTATTTGGATCGGGTTGCACGCCGTAACAATGTGATATTGAATACAGTTCCTTATGTCTGTTTGATGTGTTTTGTTTCCTATTTTTCCAAGGAAAGATCATATTAGCTGTGTGCTCGCGTCGCATGTATGATTCGCGAGCGGGATGTCTGTTTAGTATGTTGACTACGTCACATGTTTGATTCGCGAGTGGGGTAATTGCATTTCCTTTTCAGAGTTCGTTTTCCTTTGGTATCACGTTTGAATTGGTAGCCTATTGGCACATTGTGGCATCATATGAGACTTTTGATCATATCCGGGGTGGCTTATTGCCTGTGTAGTTCGTACTGGGTGAGACGAGATTATTGGATTTAAGATCAGTGCAATCTGATTATATGAAGTGTATTAAGGAGCAACGATCATCATTTGGTCCAGAATGAGGTAATGGGCCTCGTCAGAAGTATAGACTCAATGATTGGGTGACTCGGCAGTTGGTTATGAATTTCTGCACATCTCGTCCGTCGTGACGGTATTGTAAGAGTTAGAGCAAGACTTGTGTGTTTCATGAGGTGTTAAACAGTGATTTTAGACTACTTCAGTATAGTTAGCACGTTCGAGGATGATCGTATGTTTAAGTGGGAGAGAATGTAACGACCCGACCGACTGTTTTGAGCTGTAGCGTGTAGTTCGGTAGTCTGAAGCCATGAGCAGCTTCACTTCAGGTATTATGACTTGTACGCGTGGTCGAAATTGAATTTCGGGAAGTTCAGAGTTGATTTGGAAAGAGAATTCTCATTTCGGAAGCTTAAAGTTGAAGGAATTAACTAGGATTGGAATTTTGAGTAAACAACCAATCAGGATCTGAAGGTTCCAGTAGGTTCGTATGAGAATTTCGGACTTAGGCGTATGCTCGGATCAGGTTTTGCATGACCCAGGAGCGTTTGGGTGCCTATTGTGGAAGTCAGTATTTTGGAAGAAATTTCATAAGTTGGGTTGAAGTGCATTTTAGTGATATCGATGTCCTTTTGGGAGTCTGAGTCTGGGAATAGCTCCATATGGAGATTCTGGAGTTGGGAGTGCGATCGGAAGTGAATTCGGAGGTCCGTAGGTCATTTTGAAGTCATTTGGCGAAAGTTAGAAATTTGAAAGCTTTTGAGAAGTTTGATTTAGGGTTGACTTTTTGATATCGAGGTCGGAATCTGATTCTGAAAATTGGAACAGATCCATTATGTCATTTGTGAATTGTGTGCAAAATTTGAAGTCATTCCGGATTGATTTGATATGTTTCGGTGCAAATTATAGAAGTTGGAAGATTTGAAAACTCATAATTCGATTCGACGCACGTTTCATAGTTTTGAAGCTGTTTGATGAGATTTAAGTCCTCAAGCAGGTCCGTGTTATGTTATGAGACTTATTAGTATATTCGAACAAGCTCCCGAGTGGCTCGGATGAGTTTCGGATGGGGTTCGGATAGTTTGGCACATTGTTGAAGTTGCTGAAATTTCTGCAGAAGCTGTTTTGGCAACAGCTGTGCAATCGTGGAGCCTATTTCGGAAGCGTATATCTCAAAATACATAAGGAATCTGTAAATTTACAAAACATAAAAGTTGTACCCCTTGCATCCTAATTTCCAGAAAGATAACCAATTAATTATTTTGATAGTTATACAGAAAGTTATGATCGATTGAATAAGGGTTGGTAAAGCTGTTATGAAATTTTCAAGAAATGTTTGATGCGAGGGGGCTACTTTAGAAGCTTATATATCGAAATCTATAAGGAATCTGAAAATGTGCAAAACATGAAAGTTGTATCCCTTGCATTCTAGTTTTCAGAACATTAAACTATTCATTATTTGGACATTTGTACAGAAAGTAATGAGCGATTGAATAAGGGCGAGTAAAGCTATTTCTGTGGACTTTTAGTGACGAAAATGGACTTTTAGTGACGGATGGGCAGAAATTTAAGGACCAAAAATTGCTCATTTCCTTCATTTCGTGTTGGATTTTTAGAGCACGGTTCTTGGGCGATTTTCACGAAAAAACATTGAGGGTAAGTGTTCCTTATCCTATATTGATTATATTTTACTATTCCATATTCATTTACATCATGAATTTATGAAAGAAAAATCAGATTTTTACCAAATCTTCCAAAAATGAAAATTTAAGATTTGAAAGCCAATCCGATATCGGAATTTAGTAATTTTTATATGGTTGGACTCGTGGCTGAATGGGTTGTCGGATTTTGCAAGTTTCGTCAGATTCAGAGACGTGGGCCTGAGGGCAATTTTGTTAACTTTTCGATCGAGGTTAGGAATTGCTATGAAATGGACAATTAGGAGTAATTAAGTATATATTAATGGATTTGTATTATTATCGGCTAGCGTTGGAGCTTTGTGCATCGATTGGAGTCTTCGGAAGAGTGTGGAATGCCGGATATCGATCTTCAGAGCGAGGTGAGTCTCCTTTCTAACCTTGTAAAAGGGAATTTTTCCTATAGGTGAGTTAATTGGTTATATGCTCCTATTTGTGGGGGCCACGTACTCACGAGGTGACGAGAGTACGTGCGTCGCTGCTATTATGCTATTGTCCGGGTAGTTTAGGACCCAAAGCATGCTATACTTGGATTATTTGTGGACTTATTGACGGCTTGAATTGCTTAAATCACATTGAATTAGTAAATAAATTTCTAAAAGGATTAAACTTCATTTTTCTTAAATGGTTAAAAGAGGATTGACTTTCTTTGGATAATGGCTCCGTGTGGACTCTTGATTGACTTTCTGTGTGTGTTTAATTTTGGAGCTGGCCGAACGCCTCGGCAGATTAAATAGATGCATCTACGGTTCGCGCCGTTCGACCCTCGACAGTGCACAGTTTACATTTCTGTTGGAGCGGGCCGTCGACCTCGGCATGATTTGCGCATGCTTGTATTGCTTTCCTTGAAACTTATTGAAGTTGTTGCTGCCTCTTTCTCGCTTAAGAATATATGTATAAATGATGAAAAGGAATGATTTCCTATAAAAGAAAGAATTGTTTATTTGCTTCAACCCATTGAATTATAATCATGTTAAAAAAAATTCACTATTTAATACATTATGGATATACCATCATTGGACCATTAGTAAGTGTCAAAGTCGACCATCACGTCTCTATTTCTTCGAGATTAGATGGGATACTCATTGGGTACACGTTGTTTTCATACTCATACTACACTTCTGTGCATTTTTGTTGCACAGGCATATGCATCTCTAGTGGCCTACTAGACGTAGCAACACGGATGATATGGAGACTTAGGTGAGCTGCACTTCTCGAGGCGATTCGCAGCCAGCAGAGTCTCTTTCAATTTTCTGTATTTATTTCTGTTCAATATTTTATTCCGGACAATTGTTGTGTTATATTATTTCTTAGAAATTGCTTATGCACTTGTGACACCGGGTTCTGGGAGGATTTTTGGATTATTAAATGTTAAGTTTTGTTAAAGATTTCACGATTGTTTCTGTAAATTTTATTATTCGTTACTTAATGTATAAAGAAAAATGATTTTAGACAATACAAAAATTGGAATTTAATTAAGTATTTTGTTTGGTTTGCCTGACAGCGGTGTCCGGCGCCACCACGATCCTTAGTGGATTTTGGGTCTTGTCAAAAAATAGGCGTGAATAAGGGAAGTCCAGCTAATCAGTTGTTGTATTCGAGTGTATTCGACTGTATTCATAAATGTTACACGGGATTACATCTAGACAAATTATTGTATTCGACTGTATTCACGGCGTGAAATAGGGTATTACACTGTTTTTAAAACGAAAAGTGAATTAATTAACATAATAGACTCCTAATATAACTTAACAAACTCAATTATAACACACAAAGTTTGTATTTTTTTAGTTATAAAAAAGATTCTCAACCGCAAAATATAATGAAATAGATAGAATACAGAGGGATACATTTAAATACAATGAGAGAAAAAGACACCGAATACAATGAAATACAACGACATAAATTGAATTACAATGAAAAAAAAGATAGTGAATACAATGAAATACATAGAAATACAGCGAGATACATTGAAATTCTCTTAAAACAAAGGTAAAAAAATCTTCAAATTGCTCAACCCCAAAATTCAGACGACCTATTTTAGTCGACAATTTTTCGATGATGCATTAGATTCCGATCATGATTCCATAAGCAGCGATGAGAGAAAATTCCAAATTAATAAGGCCTACAGTCCACATGAACTCGGCAGAGTCGTATAGAGGTGCCTCTGTCTCCGCCGCTTGAGAATTATTTACGCAGACTTGCAAAGTCGCAGGAAATAGTTTTAGGGCCTTTTTGGTGATGCTTAATAACTAAAGCTGAAGGAAAATAAAAAAGTAAATTACCTTGTCCTATACCAGAAAAATAAGGAAAGAACGATTTATTTAGGGTAAATTGAGAGAAGGAAGATGCTTCCTCTGTCGTTGGACAAAATCGGCAAAGTATTGCCCTTCTCCAGGCTGTGTTCCTACTTTAGAGTCCTTGTCGCTAGATCGGAAATTTTAATGGGATGGGAAAAGAGAATGTGATATATCAAAGTAGAGAGAAAAAGAAAATAGTGTAACTGATTAACGTATTTAGTGGCTTAGGGTTAGAAAGTAACCAAAATTAAATATTTTGCTATAAAACTTAAAAGGTATCTATAAAATATAATTTTTTAAAATGGTATTTATTTAAAATAAATATAGTGTTAACCTTTGCTATCAGAGGTAAAAATTCCTAATAACTATCATGAGTATTCTTCTTTACTTGATTGGTTAACTTACCCAATGCACTAATCTATCACAAATTAACGAAACCTATTTAAATTAGCACTAAAATGTATACACTGCACTTACAATTAATATTATACATGTAACGACCCGATTGGTCATTTTTTATTTTTGAACCCCATTCCCTTAAATAAAACTTTCCGCGCTTGCTTTATCTAATTTATAACTTGCGAGGACGGTTAGTTCGGGAGTTGGAAGAGTTTCGAGTAAAAATATGTACATTTGCTTCTTTAAGATCTTCTTAAAAGACCAAGTTTGACTTCGGTCAACTTTTTGGGAAAACGGACCCGGATTCATGGTTTGACAATTTTGGAGGGTTTTTGGGAAAATTCGGGACCTGTGCGTATGTCCGAAATCGAATTCCGAGGTCCCTAGCCCGAGTAATGAATTTTTCTGTGAAATTGTTCAATTGAAGTTTAAAGGAATTAAAGAAACTAAGTAATTGTTGATTCCATAGGTATCGGGCTCAGATTTTGGTTCCGAAGCTTGGTATAGGTCCGTAATGTTGTTTAAGACTTGCCCATAAAATTTGGTGTCAATCCGAGTAGTTTAAGGGCGTTTTGGCCCGTTGGAAGAAAATTTGGAACTTGAAGTTCAATAGTTTGATTCATTTGATTTTTTTTAGGGGAGTGGGGTAAATGGAGTTTGCTCTTAAGTTAAATGACGGAAAATGTGTGGTGGTTAACGGGGGAATAAGGGTGTTATCAGGTGTTATGGAAGAGGGAGGAAGGCGACGAAGGTGGAGTGAAGAGGATTGGATTTTGGTTCACCAATTGGAAGACCAATAATGCAGACCCTGGAACAGACTCTGAAGGTGCAAACAATGGGGATGTTAGTAATGCCAAAAAAGGAGGAATGTCGAAAACCATTAGCAGGTCATCAATCAAGAGGCCTACTGGTTACTGCATCATT
>MU700399.1:62954-146157 GCA_026770625.1 Nicotiana glauca
GAGAGAGAGAGAGAGAGAGAGAGATAGAGAGCATGAGAGAAGAGAGAATAAGGATGGAAAATAATTGATTCCTTATCCAATTCCTATCATAAAGAGATACTCATTAAATTTTTAAAGTGTATATAATTGATAAATTGTATATGCCTATGTAGTTAAATTGAAAGTTGAGTATGGAGAGTAATAAAGTTTCAAATAGTGTAAAGAAAGGTAAAATCCCAAATAATAACCGAAAAATAAATACTCCCTCCATTTCAATTTAGATGAGGTAGTTTGACTCGGCACAAAATTTTTAAAAAAAAGACTTTTGAAACTTGTGGTCTTAAAAGTCTAAGGGTTAAAAGCTTTGTGGGGCCATGATATTTTTGTGGTTAGAAAAGCTTCTCATTGAGGATAAAATGGGTAAAATAAAGAATTTAAAGTTTAATTATTTTTTAAATTTAGAAATATGTCATTTATTTTGGAACAGACTAAAATGGAAAGTACCCTATCTAATTTGAAATGGAAGGAGTATTATATAGAAAAATTACCAGCTATGTCTATTTATAAGTGGTTTATTACAAAAATTAGTCATTTCATAAAATATTACCAATATTATCCAATTAGTTATTTGTAGCCAAAAAAGGTTAAAATTTTACTTTCTTCTTAGTTGGTGTTACTAGAATTGACTAGGTGTCACGACCCAAAATTCATCAAAGGCCGTGATGGCGCCAGACACCTCGGTCAGGCAAGCCAACATTGAGTAATTAATTAAACTCTCATTTTAATATTTTAGGAACCATAATTTCCTATAACTTAGCTAGTAAAAAGGTAACATCACTGAATAAATAGAAATATTTACAACTTTTAATATTAAATATCCCATAATCATCCTAGAACCCGGTATCACAAATCCATGAGTAATAACTAGGAAATCAAATGAAGTACAATAACTGTCTGGAATACAGATTTGGACAAAAAGTAAATACAATACATTGAAAGAGACTATGCTAGCTGCTGATCGCCTTGACAGATGCAGCTCTATCATCCATGCTGCTACGCCCATTAGGCCGTTAGAGGTACATGTGCCTGTGCAATAAAAATGCATAGCAACTGTAGCATGAGTACAAAAATAACACGTACTCAGTAAGTATCCCATCTAATCTCAAAGAAGTAGAGACGAGAGGTCGACTTCGACACTTACTAGTGGTCCTATATTAATATACCAATAATTTAGTAAATCGAGGATTTTCATAAAAATAACTACAACTCAAATAACATGAGGCAAGTAAACAATTCTTTCATTTATAGGAAATTCCCAAATTTATTTTCATCATTTATACATGTATCTCAGGCTAGGGAGAAACAAATATCAACATCTATAAATTTCAAGGCAAGCAATACAAGTATGCGCAAATCATGCCGAGGTCGTACGACCCGATCCAATAAATATTTAAACTGTGCACTGCCAGAGGGTCGAATGACGCTAACCATAGATGCATCTATTTAATCAATAGATAAACACATTCAAACAGTCAAATCAAGAATTCATCAAGGAGCAATTATTCAGAAAAAGGAAAGCTTCTCTTTTAAAAGTCAGGGAATGATGTCTAGCCTTTTAGAAATTTATTTATACGTTTGATGTGTTTTATGCATTTTTAAGTTGACAACAAGGTTGAAAATATTACAAGTAAAGCATGCTTTTGGGCCCTAGTCTACCCGGATTTGAGCATAATAGTAGCTACGCACGGACTCTCATTACTTCGTGCATACGTAGCCCCCACAAGTAGGAGCACATATCCAATTAATTTACGTATGGGGACAATTCCCTCTTACAAGGTCAGAAAGGAGACTCACCTCGCTTTGAAGTTCCATAGCCGGCATTCCACGCCCTTCCGAAGACTCAAATCAACGAATAATGTTCAACAAGTAGCCAACAATTATGCAAATCCATTAATATGTGCTCATTTACTCATAATAATCCAATTTATAACAATTCCTAACCCCAAACGAAAAGTTGACAAAATCGCCCTCAGGCCCACGTGCCTGGATTCCGAATTTTTTTGAACATAAAGTTTACCCATCACCTCACGAACTCAAATATATAATTACTCTCAATTTCATGCCCAAAATCGTGGTCAAAATCCAAGAATATCAAATTTCTAGGTTTACCTCAAAATCTCAAATTTCTACTAATTTCCATGTCAAAACATATAAATAATCAATGTATTGAACTCAAACTAGTATAAACCACTTACCTCATGCTTGGTGGTGAAAATGGTACTCCCAAGTTGCTCCAAAATTGGCTCCCATGGAAGAAATGGAGTGAAAATGAGCCAAACCCCGATTTTAAAGAACCTCACTACTTCCATCCTTTCCGCACCAGTGGTCACTTGACTGCTTCTGCGGTTCCGTTGGTACGTCCCCCATGCTGCTTCTGCAGTTTTCACCAGGCTCATCTTTTTCCACATCTGCGGCAACCAGACCGCATTTGCGATCACGTAGGTGCGGGAATACCTTTGCACTTGCGGCTTCTGACCCCTTCACTTCCATCCGCTTATGCGGTTCACCTTCTCGCTTTTGCGGGTCCGCTTTTGCGGTGAAGCTTCTGCAGAAGCGGTTACACCAGAAACCAGAACACCTCACCCCTTCAGCTCCTCCTTCAATCCGAATCGATCCGTTCGCCACCAGGAATCCACTCGCGGAACCCGAGACCCCGACCAATCATACCAACCACTCCTAAGCCATAATGCGGACCTGCTCGAGGCCTCAAATCACATCAAACAACGCAGAAATCACGAATCACACCCAATTCGAGCTTTATGAACTTTAGAACTTCAAACTTCTACATTTGATGCTGAAACATATCAAATCACGTCTGATTGACCTCAAATTTTATACGCAAATCATATTTGACATTATGGACCTACTCCAACTTCCGGAATTGGAATCGGACCCCGATATCAAAAAGTCCAATTCTGGTTAAATTTCTAAAAAACCTTCAAATTTCTAACTTTAGCCAGATAACGATCTACGGACCTCTAAATCCACTTCCGATCGTGCTCCCAATACCAGAATCACCATACGGAGCTATTCCCAGACTTGGAATCCCAAACGGACATTGATAACACTGAAATGCACTTCAACCCAAACTTATGAAATTCTTTCAAAATGCTAACTTCCATAATAGGCGTCGAAACGCTCCCAGGTCATCCAAAACCTGATCCGGATCCACGCCCAAGTCTAACATTGTCACACGAACCTGCTGGAACCTTCAAATCCCGATTCCGAGGTCGTTTACACAAAAATCCAATCCTTGTCAATTCCTCCAACTTAAATATTCCAAAATGAGAATTCTCTTTTCAAATCAACTCCCAACTCCCCGAAGTTCAATTCCGACTACACGTACAAGTCCTTATACCTGATGTGAAGCTGTTATGGCCTCAAACCGCCTAAGGATGCGATAGATCGCAAAACGATAGGTTGAGTCATTACATTAAACATACGTTCGTCCTCGAACGTGCTGAGAACTGCACCGGAGTTGTCCGAAATCACTGATTAGCACTTCGTGCAACTACCCGTGCCACCACAACTCAATTGAGCACAATAGCTTGATCAATTCTGAAGATAACCTCTTTTGTTTAGGCAAAAGAGCCTTATATCCAGTTTCAACATCCAAAATTCTCTTCCAGGTCTCCTTCCAATATATGAACACCGTATCAATCACTATGCGATGTACCAGAACATCACTGCATACCTTTGCTGGATTCTCACCCTGCACCACATCGTTCACGGACCATAATAACATTCTCTGATCATAACAACCGACATTACCTGAATCTAATGCTCACAATACACCTCATGGCATGTATAAGCCTTGACCTAACTCTTAGAATACCAGAACGACAGAATTCATAACCACTGCCGAGTCGACCAACCATTGAGTCTATACTCATGACAAGAATCATTATCTCCTTTTGAACCAAATAATGGTATTTGCTTTTTAATATACTTTATATAATCTGATCGCACTGATCCTAGATCCAACAACCTCACCTTACCCAATACTAACTTTTCAGGCAATAAGCCACCCAAACATGTCCAAAAGTCTCGTATGATGCCATAATGTGCCAATAGACTACCAACTCGAACGCGATACATAAGGAAAACAAATTCTGGAAGGGACTACTCAACTCACGCAACTAATATGAAATTTCCTCAAAAATGAAAAAAAAACACAAAATTAGAACATAAAAATTATACTCGACACCATACTGTTGCGGCGTGAAACCCAATCCAAACAACATACCTGTGGCAACGTGCCACCCGCTCCACACATAGAACTCACACAAGGAGATACACACCAAGCTAAATTGCTCATTACTACTGAATACCGAATATCAGTTGTACGCACACTAGGTGAATAATACCATCCCTG
This sequence comes from Nicotiana glauca, assembly GCA_026770625.1. NCBI lineage: Eukaryota > Viridiplantae > Streptophyta > Magnoliopsida > Solanales > Solanaceae > Nicotiana > Nicotiana glauca. Next base: position 67,369 of record MU700399.1, read on the forward strand.
GAAGTTAGATAGCGCAATAAGCTACAAAACTCAAGCACAACTGAGGTGCAATATATAATCTGAATCACAAGAGCCATCCTGCTCACATAACACCATCGTTATGCAGAACCTTAACACATAAGAATTTTATCAAGCCGTCTCACAACTCATATGGCCAAATATAGCATTACATGAAATAGTCAATGATGAAATAGCATCCGACGTCCGAATACTCCTTCATAAGGAGCGCTATGCTGAAATGAACACATCCGGCCTAGTATAGAGTGCACCTTCGTATTTAAATCCATCCACAGACCTCAAGCCAATTTAGATCACACCGAACTAAGCAAACAACCTTTTAAGGGTCCATAAATACCCCCTTTTCCCTATAACTCACAAGAACAACCATCACCACCGGAGTAAGCCTCCACAGCCCACGTCCTAATAAATTGAGGGCCCTTCAAGCATAAATTCTCAAATTAGCAATATTACCACAATCCTAATACTTATTTAAATTCCCACTCAATCAAGTGACTACATGTCACACTCATACAATCTCCTCGTGACACAAGCTCCCAAGATCTTCCGCACCAGATAACAAGTCTGTACATCTATACCACCGGCCGCATTAACGCTGTAATGTAATTCAAGAATCCATAACCAGGTTGCAAAGCCTCTTTCCTAAAATACCGATCTCAGGTGACGCTGAAGACAATACCAAATTACTCGAAACATCTAAAACCCTTCCTTGCTCGTCCGAGCTGGTGACATCCTTGCCAACACCGAACCGCAACCTCGGTTTCTCACTCCCAGATTTTTATATCGCTCACTGTACCTAACATGCCAATATGCGACAGTATAAGAATTTCACCATAACTCCTGAACCACTAATAGAGCATACACTTCATCATACGGAAACCTTTTACTTAACTCATTCCAAGAGACCCACAGCAATACATGAGTAACTCCTCATAACCATAGAACATTCAAATCTCAAGTAGTGGTGTAAACCACCATAACCCCTCCGGGATCCGCCTACATAGGATAGGTTATAATACTTGAATACTTCGAAATATAATCAATTACGGCAGTCGTCGAGCCTCGCACGTACCGCCACTACTATGCCAATTCAACCAGGGCCGATCCATCTAACTTCTTCTAATTCACCCTTAACTTGCCTTAGAGATAATATTAGCTCCTTTCCTTACATCTCCAACCTATATCCATACTCATCTTGAGTGACCCCATTCCATAAGACCACATCATCTCCAAACCCATGAGCCGTTTCATACCCTCCTTGCACGTACATTCGCATCTTCAACTGGTGCACCCATTCTGGTAATCCCTCTATCAACCCGAAATCCTTTTTTCCTTTTTCCTCCCGATGCTACACTGTAAATTGAAAACATCATAGATCATTCTGAGCCTCTTATCGTAATCTACTACAAAAGTCAATTCTTAACCATACTGCGGGCTTGAATCCTTAGGCACCATATTTTTAACCTTTGAATTCACTAGGACCGTTGTTGAGAGTCACCCACGCTGGTTTGGTCCCAAATGTAATAAACTCCAAGGCTCCGCTGGCACATAACATCCATCTCAATGAAGCACCCGACTAAATTACTTCCCTTGTAAATCACCTCTATACGTAGTATAAATCCTAAATCTTCCCAAAGTCTGATCATGAGTCAATAAGGCCAACTATAGCACACCTTTATCAATTCCTTGCTCAATTTACCACTTATGTTCTTTTCCCATAGCCGTAATAACTTACCAATACACCGATAACCCAAAACCTCACAAGAAGATAACCATGTAGCCCAATCGTAGGCGGTGGGGCTCTACCACTTAGCTTGAAGCCACCATTACATAACTCTAGAACCCAACAAGATTCCTTCTTCATTATTGACATGATCTAGCACAACCAACTCACCAAATTCCTTGAAATATTTCTGTTAAAACCCTTTATGAATACTCTGAATCATTAACCACATTCATATGACTGATTTCTTCACTGGATAACTAGTAAGATCCTTTGCCGAAGCTTCACCAACCACGCGACTGCTGAACTGCGCACATGAGACAACCCCACCTGTGAAAATTACGTGCCGAAATCTTCCAACGTCGCTGCACATGGTACAATCACTACGACATCAATAAGCTATCCTGAGTCCGTGCTCATTCGCCAACTGCACTAGTCCGTTCTCTTCTTATGGGCATCAACTAAATACATGACAATATCTTCCAATTTAAAATCATGTTGCATCCTTCTTCACATCAAGAAACTCCTTTCTGTTGTATCAAATCTCCCGCCATATAATGGCCGATAGTTCAAGTCAAGTCCAAAAACCCAGTCACTATCCACCCTGAATCCCAATTCACTTTAGATCTTTCCTCCGAGGGTATAGTCATCCTACCACATAATCCATATGCTACTCTGCCACTCTCCCACTTTGGTCAAACTCACTCCTTAAGCAACTGCTCTACTCCATCTTCCCACACTAGGCTTTCTAGAAGTTCAATCACCACAAGACATTTCCTACATGTCCTTTCTCGTCCTTTGGCGCCCAGTTGTTGCCTTAAGTCAACATCTATCTCTGTAGCACTTGAACCAATAGATCGTTACTACTTTAAACCTTTCCGAAGATCATCTTTCTCGAGCCGTCGACATTAGAAATATCGATTCCATCTTGGACTACCGCACATCGCAATCTCTGACAGCCATTCCCTAATACCATTTTGCAATACCTTGCCTAAAGGTGAATTGTAGAAGATCATAACACTAGCTAGCTTTACACATTCAATCGAGGATGACGACACCACGTCGCAGATAAAAATTCCACCACACGTGAAAATACCAAATCCCGTTACTTTATCAACCCAAATCTGATAATTTATAGTCTAATTGGCTTTCCTCCATCGGAAATAAAATACCGAATCTCTGAATCGTGCTCTGAGTAAACCTCCTTCCAAGTCATTCACTACCCCGACACATGGGCAAGTGTCCTACCATCACATCAACGCAAAAATCGCTCATGAGCATCATAGCAACCTGTGCATAGCCTCAAGGCTCTCAGAAGTATAGCTACTGATCTAAAATGATAGAATATCCTTTCGCAAGGCGACACCAATAGCTCAACCAACCACGCAGGGAGAAACACCTCATACCACATCTGTAGTATCATTAAAATTCCTAAATTCCGATTTATAATAGGCGCTTCACGCCACATAAGATTGAGTAGGAAGGAAACAAGGGCATAAGCCTCAAAGGGAATCAAATTGCATGATGAGGAATCAAGAAGGGAAGTGCTCCTAATAGCCCCGTAGCATCTCGAGGATAAGTACAGACGTCTCCATACCGATCCACGAGACTCTATTAGACTTTCTCATGACTCGTGAGACCTAAGGGAACCTAGTGCTTTGATACCATGTTGTCACAATCCAAAATCCATCAAAGGCCGTGATGGCGTCGGACACCTTGGTCAGGCAAGCCAACATTGAGTAATTAATTAAACTCTCATTTTAATATTTTAGGAACCATAATTTCCTTTAATTTAACTGGTAAAAAGGTAAACTCACTGAATAAATAAAAATGTTTACAACTTTTAATATTAAATATCCCATAATCATCCCAGAACCCAGTGTCAAAAGTCCATGAGCAATCACTAGGAAATCAAATAAAGTAAAATAACTGTCGAGAATACATATTTGGACAGAAAGTAAATACATAACTGAAAGAGACTATGCTAGCTGCGGGTCGCCTTGAGATATGCAGCTCGTCTAAGTCTCTGTATCATCCATGCTTCTACGCCCATTGGGTCGTTATAGGTACATGTGCCTGTGCAACAAAAATGCACAGCAAGTGTAGCAGGAGTACACAAATAACATATACTCAGTAAGTATCCTGTCTAATCACGAAGAAGTACAGACGAGAGGTCTACTTTGACACTTACTAATGGTCCAATGATAATATACTAATAATTTAGTAAATCGAGGATTTTCATAAATATGACTGTAACTCAAATAGCATGAGGCAAGTAAACAATTCTTTCATTTGTAGGAAATTCCCAAATTTATTTTCATCATTTATACATGTATCTCAGGCCAGGGAGAAACAAATATCAACATCTATGAATTTCAAGTCAAGCAATACAAGCATGCGCAAATCATGCCGAGGTCGTACGGCCCGATCCAACAAATATTTAAACTGTGCACTACCAGAGGGTCGAGTGGCGCGAACCATAGATACATCTATTTAATCTACCGAGGCATTCGGCCCGTTCCAAAATAGTTAAACACATTCAAACAATCAAATCAAGAATTCATCAAGGAGCAATTATTCAGAAAAAGTCAAGCTTCTCTCTTAAAAGTCAGGGAATGATGTCTAGCATTTTAGAAATTTATTTATACATTCGATATGTTTTAAGCATTTTTAAGTTGACACAAGGTTGAAAATATTACAAGTAAAGCATGCTTTGGACCCTAGTCTACCTGGAATAAGCATAATAGTATCTACGCACAGACTCTCGTTACCTCGTGCATATGTAGCCCCCACAATAGGAGCACATATCCAATTAATTGACCTATGTGGACAATTCCCTCTTACAAGGTTAGAAAAGAGACTCACCTCCCTCTGAAGTTCCATAAACAACATTCCACGCTCTTTTGAAGACTCAAATCAATGAATAACGTTAAAAAACTAGCCAACAATTATGCAAGCCCATTAATATGTGTTCAGTTACTCATAATAATTCAATTTATCACAATTTCTAACCACAAACAAAAAGTGGATAAAATCGCCCTCGGGCCCACGTGCTCGGATTCCAAATTTTTTTGAAGATAAAGTTTACCCATCACCTCACGAACTCAAATATATAATTACTCTCAATTTCATGTCCAAAATTGTGGTCAAAATCCAAGAATACCAAATTTCTAGGTTTACCTCAAAATCTCAAATTTCTACTAATTTCCATATTAAAACATATACATAATCGATGTATTGAACTCAAACTAGTATAAACCACTTACCTCATGCTTGGTGGTGAAAATGGTACTCCCAAGTTGCTCCAAAATTGGCTCCCATGGAAGAAATGGAGTGAAAATAAGCCAAACCCTGATTTTAAAGAACCTCACTATCTCCGGCCTTTCCCCATCTACAGTCACTTGACCACTTCTGCGGTTCCGCAGGTGCGTCCCCTATTCCGCTTCTGCGGTTTTCTCCAAGGCTATCCTTTTCCACATCTGCAGAACCTAGATCGCATCTGCGGTCACAGATGTGAGGGAATTCGTTCACACCTGCGACCTCTGACCCCTTCACTTCCAGCCGCTTCTACGATTCACCTTCTCGCTTCTGCGGGGAAGCTTCCGTAGAAGCGGTTACACCAGCAACTGGTTCGAATCAATCCGTTTGCCACCCGAAATCCACCCGAGGCCCCCCGGACCCCGACCAATCATACCAATTAGTCCCAAACCATAATGCAAACCTGCTCGAGGCCTCCAATCATATAAAACAATGCCGATATCATGAATCACATCCCAATTCGAGCTTTATGAACTTTAGAACTTCAAACTTCTATATTCGATGCCGAACCCTATTAAATTTTGTTCGATTGACCTCAAATTTTGCATACAAGTCATATTTGACATTACGGACCTACTTCAACTTTTGGAATCGAAATCCGACCTCGATATCAAAAAGTCCAATTCCGGTCAAATTTCTCAAAAACCTTCAAATTTCTAACTTTAGCCAGATGACTCCAAAACGACCTACGGACCTCCAAATCCACTTCCAATCGCACTCCCAATACCAGAATCACCATTCAGAGATATTCTTAGACTTGAAATCCTAATGGACATCAATAACACTGAAATGCACTTCAACCCAAACTTATGAAATTCTTTCGAAATGCTAACTTCCACAATAGGTGCCGAAACGCTCCCGGGTCATCCGAAACCCGTTCCGGATCCACGCCCAAGTCCAAAATCATCACACGAACTTGATGGAACCTTCAATCCCGATTCCAAGGTCGTTTACATAAAAATTCAATCCTTGTCAATTCCTCCAACTTAAAGCTTTTGGAATGAGAATTCTCTTTCCAAATCAACTCCGAACTCCCCAAATTTTAGTTCCAACTATGCGAACAAGTCCTAATACATGAACTGAAGTTGTTCATGGCCTTAAATTGCCAAACAACATGCTAGAGCTCAAAGTGACCGGTCGGATCGTTGCAGTGGGTATATTTTAAGGAGCTTGAATCTCAGTTTTGGGATGATTTGGTGGAGTTTTTAGGTAGTTTGACTTAAAAATTTAAAGTAGAAGATGAACATTAAAAAAATAATACATGTATCACAGATGTATCATATTTGTATCAAATATGTATCACATGCATATCCATGTATACATATGTATGATAGGGCCGAGTCGACATAATATGGGGGCCTAAGGCCAAAATAAAAAGTGAGGCCTTAATTTTTTTTTGTTATTTTTATTTTATAATTTATCGAAATCTAAAGAAGTTGTAATCAATTTTAATTATTATCGTTGTAAGACTAACTTGTTTAATACTTTTGTGTTATCATGAAGAACTTTACTGCTTTAGTTTAGAAAAAGCTTTTCAACTGAGGCAAGTGAGATATAAATTGTTAATAATAATTGAATTAATACTTTTTATCTGATTGAGTTCGCCAATTAGAGTATTCTTCTACTTATATAGTTTCTCTTAGCACTTTTAAATCTAAATATAAGTCGAAACAAATAATATTGTAGTAACTACTGTATTTCAAAAGTTATCAATATTAAGGATGAATTTTAGTTACTTATCAAAGTAACTTGAAAAATGTCTACAAAGGAACTCAAAGAATTAACAAAAATTGCTCAAAACTAATATTGTAAGAACATCGATTTAAGTGGGGACGAATTAAAGACGAGAAATAACTAGTAACTATAATTTAGGATGTGTAAAACTTTTAGTTATAACTATTTTAACCAAATGATTTAAATTTTTTTATCAATAGTGCATAATGATTAAATATTATATACATTATTTATAAATTTTGGGGCCTTAAGTGTAATGATCCGGCCGATTGTTTTGAGAGTTATATCCCTGATCCCCTATTAACTGCTTCTCCCGTATCTATTTCTGCTATTGTGACTTGCTGGGAGGTTTTGCTTTTGGTTATTTTGGAGTGTTTTGGGATACTTAGTCCCTAAACAGAGGCTTTATCTTAGAATTTGGACCGTAGTTGGAACTGTGTGAAAACGACTCCGTAATGGAGTTTCTTCCATTCTGTTAGCTCCATTGTGTGATTTAGGGCTTAGGGGCGTGTCCGGATTGTGTTTTGGAGGTCCGTAGCGTATTTAGGCTTGAAATGACAAAAGTCAAATTTTTGAAGTTTCGGATCGATAGTGAAAATTTTGATATCAGAGTCGGAATCCAATTTTTAAAGTTAGAGTAGGTTAGTAATGTTGAATATGAATTGTGTGCAAAATTTGGGGTCAATCAGACATGGTTTGGTAGGTTTCGACATCGGCTGTGGATATTTAAACTTTCAAGTTCTTTAAGTTTGAATTGGAGGGTGATTCATAATTTTAGTATTGTTTGATTCGATTTAAGGGCTCGACTAAGTTTGTATGGTATTTTAGGGTTGGTTGGTATGTTTGGTTGAGGTCCCAGAGGCCTCGAGTGAGTTTTGGATGCTTAACGGATCATTTTTGGACTTTGGGAGTTGGCAGATTTCTGGTATTTTGTTGCAGACTTTTTCTTCATTGCGTTCGCGAAGGGTGTCTCACGTTCGCGTTGGGAATCTGAAAGGTCAGCAAAAGTTGTTCATCACGTTCGCGAAGATTAAGACGCGATCGCATAAGGTTATCAGGCTGTGCATCGCGAACGCGTGGGCTAGGCCGCATTCACGAAGACAAAGTGAGGCACAATGGAGTTTAAGTGTTACTCTTCGCGGTCACGTGAGGATAATCACGATTGCGCATGTGTGAGCAGCTAGTGTATCGCGTTCACATGGGGTGTTCCACGTACGCGTAGAGTTAAATTTTGGGGAAGCGAAGTTGTTCTTCGCAATCGCGAGGCTATTTCCGCCATCACGATTAAGAAATTACTAGGCAATATTAAACATTTCAAAAATGAGGGTTTAGCCCTTTTTATCAAAACTTGAGTTTGAGAGCTCGGATTTGGACGAGATTTTGAGAAATTTTTAGAGATATCAACTGGGTAATGATTCTACACTTGATTTTTGTTATTTTGTTTTTTTGCAATCCGCTAGACAAGCGCCTAGGGCTAATTTTTTATTAATAAAAAAAAGAAAAATACAACAATTAGGAAAAGTACAAATAAGGTGGACAATAGCACCGTATTGTTACCCATATAACACAAATCGGGCTAAACCTTACCTTACTGATTTTTGTTATATCCCACTAGTCTATCATTATTTTTATCATTTAATTTTTAATTTGGGGTGAAAAATTGGGAAAAATGGGAAGAAGTTCTTCAAACTAAGATTTTGGGTTTTGATTGGGATTTTGACATCAGATTTGGATAATTTTAGTAAGAGTGAACTCGTGAGTGAATGGTTCATATTTTTTGACTTTTACCTGATTCCGAGATGTGGGCCCGGGGAGGCTTTATAGGGCGATTTTCCTATTTCTTGCTTTAGCTTTGATTTCATCAGTTAGATTAGTTCCTTATAGTTATATTTATGTTATGTAATTGATTTTGGCTAGATTTGGGCTACTCAGAGCCGGATATTTGTGGGAAAGGCATTGTGAGTGATTGATTAATGTTGGTTCGCGATAAGTGGCTTGCCTAACCTTGTGCGGCAAAATTCCCCTTAGGATTTGGTAATGTTTTTTATATGTGAGCGTCGTATACGTGAGGTGACGAGTACGTACACGGGCTAATTGTTGTAAAAACCCGATTTCTGCTAAGTAATAGCCTATTTTCCTGCTAATTTGAGGTGGATCAGCATGTGTAGTATCCTGTTAGCATAAAATAGCATGTCTACTTGCCTTAATTGTTTGTCTGAACTCTATGGAGCATGTTTAGTGACATTCCTTTTTTTCCCTTAAATTAGACTCAGTCTAAACTGTAGGCCTTCTTTTTGTACTGTTATTTCCATTGGTTGAGCTGCATATTTACTTTGGGATTATGGAACAGTATTTCAAAAGATCCCTTACACGACATATTTACTTTGGGACTAGGGAACGGTATTCCGAGAGATCCCCATGTTCTACATATTTACTTTGGGACTACAGAACGACATTCCGGGAGATTCTCCTGCACATTTATGTTTGGGACTACGAGACGATATCTCGGGAGACCCCTGTTGTTATCTTTGTGTACTGAGTTGTTATCTTCCATGAATTTCATCTTTGTTAAATTGCAGTCTTTATTTTACTGCGGTATTTCATTCTATCTTGTTTTATTATATATATATTAGTAGGGCCGTGACTTGACCTCATCACTACTCGACCGAGGTTAGGATTGGCACTTACTGGGTACTATTGTGGTGTACTCATGCCCTTCCCTGCATATGTTTTTCGTGTGCAGATCCAGGTACCGCTTATCAGCCGCATTATCAGTGAGTCGAGATAGCTTTGGATACTTCAAGGTATATTTACCGCATCCGCAGACCATGGAGTCCCTTTCCACTCTTCCCCATGTCAAACACTTCTTGTATTTCCTTTCTGTTGAACTCTGGAGTATAGAGATACCGTTTTCATTCTTTAGTTTGTGATTCACGCTGTTTCGATTATTGGGATAGTTGTGTACATTTCGAGAGCGATTATTGTATATGCCGAGCGACATCTTAATTACTTATTTAAATTTCTTGTTAGTTGTTAGCTTTTATGCTTTCATTTCATTTTTTCGAAAGTGCTAGGCTTACCTAGTCGTAGAGACTAGGTGCCGTCACAATAGATTCATGGAGGAGAATTTGGTTTGTGACAAGTTGGTATTAGAGCTCTAGGTTTATAGGTTTCATGAGTCACAAGCCGATTTATTAGAGTCTCATAGATCGGTACAGAGATGTCTGTACTTATCTTCACGAGGCTATTGAACTTTTAGGAAAATTTCACTTCTTTTGATTCCTTGTTGTGTGAAATTGTTGACTTCGAAATTCTAAACTTTTTTTTTCTATCCTCTCACAGATGGTGTGGACACATGCAGACGGAGATGACCAGGCACCCGCTCCCCTGCTAGAGTTGCTAGAGGTTGCCGCCGCGGCCGGGGCTAGGGTAGAGGCAGAGGACGCCTACGGGGTGCAGCCAGAGCACCCGAGCGAACTGCTACAGAGGAGACACCATAGCTCCAGTTGGAGCACAGGCACCTAAGATGCCTACTACTACTATGCTAGCTCTTCAGAAGACCCTTGAACAATTCATTATCATGTTTGGTACTCTAGATCAGGCAGGGTTGATTCCCCTTGCTCCAGCCAAATCTCAGGCCGGGGAAGGAGGAAAGACTTCCGCTGCTGCACCCCAGAGCAGCGGTTCAGGTTGATCAGATTCTAGAGGTTATACCGGTTCCATCTGTAGCCCCAGTTCAGCCCGATGGTGGGGCATCAGATTCAAAGGAGGAGCAACGTAGGCTCGAGAGGCACAAGAAGTACGACCCTCCTACATTTAATGGTCTAGCATCAGAGGATGCTCAGGGAGTTCTGGAGGAGTGCCACAATATCCTCCGTACTATGGGCATAGCAGAGTCAAGTAGGGTTTTTTTCACAGCATTTCAGCTTAGAGGGGTAGCCTATCAGTGGTGGCGTGCTTATGAGTTGGAAAGTCCGGCTAAGGTAGCTTCACTTACTTGGAATCTATTCTCAGACATGTTTTTGAGAGAGTATGTAAGGCCTCAGAAAATTTCGCTAAGTAATTTAGGATTTTGTGGTGCCACGCAGGCTAATTATAATATTTTGTGTGCTATTAACATGGTGGGCATCAATTGGACTTGGTAAATAAGTGTACGAGTCTTATGATAAGTTATTTGGGGCCCAAGGAAAGGCCTAAGCCTAAGTTAAATGGGAAAACTTCATAATAGGCTAAGATTCCAATGAGTTTGCACAAGTCCTCAATTTAAACGAGCATATATAAATATGTATAAGGTTTTATGTGATGAACAAACTATCATATGAAAGGTCCTTTGAGTCTAGTTTCCAATGCTTTAAACCATTTGTCATTTGGACATTCCTACACAAAGTTATGATCAAATTACCAAAGGCTGGAAAAATGCGATCCTATGTCAGATATGCGATCGCAAACCATTATGCGGTCCGCATAATTGATCTGCGATCGCAAATATGGTCTCAAATTGGACCAGTGTATCCCCGTTTTGGGCACCAAGTTTTGAGATGCATTTGCGGCCAGTATACCCATTTTGCGGTCCATTATGCAACCGCAGACCCGAATTCTAAGGGTTAATCTTCCTATTTTCATGACCTGGCCCCATTTTAATATATAGGCTTTGGGGTGGTTCATTTTGGGGTTATTTCATGAGCATTCTAGAGAGAGGTGAGAGCATTTTAGAGAGAGAAGGAGGAACCCAATATTCAAATCATCCAATCTTGCATCAATCTTCAAGAATTAAAGAACCCAATCTCAAGTTCTTCATCTAAGAGGTAAGGTTCTATACATTAGACTTTAATTTCGAGTTTTGGGTATAAGATGATTTTATTGAGGTATGATTCTTGGATGTAATATCATTATGTATACATGCATGTACAAATTAGGTTTGTGGGAATATTGTTGAACATAAATAAGTAGAGATTGGGTTGGGGAATGAAGGAAACCTTATGAAAGAGATTTGAAATCAAGATGCTCAACTAGTATTTGATAAAATGCTTAAATGAGCTAAAACCATGAATACCTTCCTAATTTATGTTCAATTTTGTTTTGTCTCAAAGTAGATTGGGATTGCTAGAAATTCTGGAACGTCGTAGTAACTTAAGGAAAGCATAAACAAGGTATGTATGGCTAAAACCCCGTCTTTTAGAAATTGAGCTTCATCGGTGTTTGTGTGAATATGGTAGATTACAGTTGAATTGTTGCATTGATTGTTATTTTACATGGATTTGTGTTTTAACCTTATATATGTGAAAAATGTGTCTCAACATGATCAACGTGCTATCTTGATAACTTAAAAGGGGCAAAGATATGAATTATGTATGGAAATGCTTAGATCTTAAATCAAGATTGAAGTTGCATATATTGTGCCATCTATGTGAAGTCTTATCCATGCTTACAATTTAAATTGCTCTTGTGAGCACCTAGTGTCCTAAATGGCAAAGCTAATATTGAAATTGGGAATAATGTAAAAATGCGGCCTAGTGCCAAGAACGATGTGATAAGTTGTGGCCCCAAGTGCCTATGAAATGATATATATGAAATGAATTGATTAATAAGAAGAGAACTATGCCTTGGTAAGGCGGCCTAGCCGATCTGGCCGAGATCAGACTCCGCTCTAGATAGCGGTGGTGTTGTGAATGAATTTCGAAAAAAGGGAAAATGAGATTGTGATTGAAATATATGTCTCAAATGAGGCAACCTAGCCGATCGAGCCGAGATTGGACTTTGCTCAAGGTAGCGGTGGTATTGGAAACAAATGATGAATAGTATAAAATGTCCCAAACTAAAAGCTATGGAAATATGATGTGAAAGTTGTATGATTCCTTTCTTTGATAATGTGGTGATCGTTTAAAGTGTTTAGTTATACTTATGATTTCTTATTCTTGTATGAAAGTTCTTTATAACTAGTTGGTGTTTAGTTATACATACTAGTGCTATTCGATAGCACTAACGTCCCTTTTGTCGGGGGCGCTACATCTTTAAATGGATGTAGGTGTTTCTATGGCAGGCAGTGTTGGTTGCAGCTAGTGCCGCATCATCCCTTTAGCTGACTTGGTGAGCCCCACTTCGTTTCGGGGTCCTGTTTCATCTGTTTATCATGTACTTTAATTTGAGGTATTGCCGGAGCCTTGTTACCGACATTTTCATATTACATTACTCTTCAGTTGTGTTTAGAGGCTCCATAGATAGGTTGTGGGTAGTGTCGGGTATTGGAATTAGAGTAGAAATATTGATGTTTGGCAAAGATTTATAAAACTTGTAATATTTTGATAATTATGATTTAAGCTTCTAATGGAAATAAAAATGGAAGTTGTTAATGAAATACTTACTAAGTATGATTAATGGAGTCCATCTCCTATATATTCATGGATTAATTTGGGTAGAGTGAAACCTAACAGGCTTGCTCAGTTGGGTTTACTCGGTTGAGCGCCGGTCGTGCTCCTCGATTTTTGGGGCATGACAAACTTCGTATCAGAGCCTAAGAATTTAAAGTGTCCTAGGATGTCTTAGAGCCGTCTCTAGTAGAGTCCTTCTTATCGGTGTGTAGTCGATCACATCTATAAGTTGGAGGCTATTTGGACATTTAGGAATTTCACCCTTCTTTGATACTCTAGATCGTGCAATAGAGCTCAAGATAGGGAGCTAATTTCCTATCTATGTCTTAATCCCAGGATGAGTAATTCGTGATTTTGGAAGCAGAAAGGAGGGAATGCCCCCACCATTGAATATAAGGGATATTGCCAAAGTGTTTGTTATGAGAATGTATCGAGCCATGGAGGGATTGGTAGAACTTGTTGCTAAGGGGAGTACCCTTGTTCCTATTAATGTCTTTGCACCACCAGATCAAGTGGTATATCAGTATTATGTTACCTACGTACGTTAGGGATGTGGAGTCGAGGAGTATCGATTAAGCTATTTCCCTACCAACCTAAAGTCATTAGGTGAGTCAAATCAAAATTTCTACTCGTTGAATATGTATATCCATATCGAAGAATTCTCATAAACATGGTCTTAACAAGGTGTTGAATAACAAAACATTACATGTATCGACTCTTTGAACGAGACGCATTATTCATGAATCCACTCTATTACAAATCCTTTTATTTACATTCTTGTGGAATTAAGTTCTATAATTGTGTCCTTGAATAGAGTTATGACCCTAGGATTAATACTTCCGACTTGCATTTCCTAAATTCTTAACAAGGGACTATAACTGATGAATTTCTTATAGAATATTTTACTGAAATGGACAACATCTACCCACTTGTGCCTATGCATGCACGGTCGTAAAGTTTACCTATGTGGTGTCGAGTTCCATGTAAAGCATCCCAGTGTTGTGATCCTTCTCGAGTCACTCTTTTACTCAGTTGTGTATATTGCTTATATGGTTTGAACAAGTCAATCTATTCTCTTGCAAATATCATCATGAAAGCTTCTCACTATCTAGTAACATAAGAGCATACCTTAACACCTATAATATGAGTGCATGTCAATCGGAATGGTCACCGTGTGCATAAAGTCTCTCTGAAAATTGAGATCCTCACATCCCCACCATAGGAAGATCTTGTGTCACCATAACTTTCGTTTCCACATGGGACATCCCGCAGTAAGTAGTTCACTTTGTCCTAGTATTGTGGTTGCTCGTGGCGTGGTCGTATATTGCAGTTGGGAGTTAATATAGTAGAAGCATGCCCAACGTACAACAAATATTTATTTTCTCTTTACACCTCCACAACATGTGTAATTATGTTCCTTAGTTAGTGAATTCATTGTGCTAGTTTCCCAACACTTGTTCGATAACCATGAGAGAACATATTCTTCAATGTGTCATTTTAACACTTCCTTTATCGTAAGAACCCTTACTATGCTCTCCATCAAGACCAAGGGCACCTTTGGAGTTTATATTATCATAGCACACCGTCTGTTTCTCTTGTCTCTGTATTTCATTAGCATCTAGGTATTTCTCAAGTAAAAATCCATAGAGAACTCATTATGAACATCTGCAAACCTTCCATTATTATTTTATACTATCTCATTGGGTTCCCACCTCACTTCAAGTTCATTAAGGGTTGATAGCATGCCGCAATTGTTGAGATTGAATGATCTCCTTTCGATAATGGATTATCTACACATGTGCTAGTCCAATAATCTGCTTATCAGTCTAACTCTCGCCTTTGGTTTTGGGTTGACCAAGGAGCAATACACTTAGTAACACATTCGTATGCCAAAACTTTTCTCTCAATCAAGTCTTATAGCGTCTCTCAATTTGGCTGGTAATAGTTGGTTGTATAGAAGTGTGCTATAGTGCTTCATTGTGAAGTTTAGTTGCTAAACATAATTGGATTTTTGAAATCTGGAGCTATACATCACGTGACTACATACAAATATCTGCTTTAAAAAAATGTAGCTTCTCGTAATCGCTTTATATTACCACCTTTCCTAGTGGTTACAATGTAATAGTTACTTCCATAAGGCTCTCTCACTTTCTTTTCATTTGTCTTACATCATGAGTTATTTACTCATAATCTTCAATGCGATATTATCTCAATGTCTCGGCTAGTTATCCAACTATATGATCTGATTTAATTAACCCCTCTTTTATGTACTCTACAAGCGCTCTGAGAGTGGGAAAATTTCCTCTTTTCGACAGACTTCTAATGTCTTCAACTATGTTTAAGCTTGTCGATTCCAAGCGGTGCTCTTAGTTGTGCTGCCTTACTATCTATTTTCATTTGGTAACTCTCCTCGTGAATCTAATTTTATGCATTATGGCATCAAGGGTCGGGGTATGTCCCTTTTGTTTGAATAAAAAGATATTGCTCGCACTCCTTATGAGATTTTCTCCTAAACAATCATCTACCTGCTTTACTTGTCCATGTGACTAGGTAACCTAGATTACTTTTCCCCGATAAATGCATTAAGACGTCTCATTCTTTCAAACTTGTCCATGTGGGCACTTTGAGGCCTTGTTTTATACTAACTCGTAATGGTTTTAGGTACTTTCTTGCCATGGTTGACGATTTTCTAGGACTACGAGGGCTTGTCTCTTGGGTTTCAAAAAGTAATGATTTTCCTTAAAGTTCAAGATTAAATTGCCATAATTTCAAACCAAAGTGTGTACCCTTTTCAAAAGTGTTAAAATGGGTCGGATTGGATGGGTTACATGGCCTTTTGCTCACTCGACTTCAAAAATAATTGACTATATCATTGTCATATGAGGGGAGTTTTGTTACCCTTGGTATTCCACCTCCTTGGGTAGATAGGAGTGTCATTTGTCTTTCTCCTCGGAGCATCATGTTAACCATTAGAACGCCTCTAACCAATACATTATTTCATCCCAACATTTAGATGTCCTAGCTATGTGGTTTTACTCGTGAAAGGTTGAGATTAGATGCCTTCAGATTTTTGCACATATCATGAGCATATTGATTTGGGAGACCAGTCGTCGTATCTTTAGTTCTCTCACATAGGGTCAATTATCAAGAAGGGTTAAGCTATTTGAAACATGATAATCCCATAAGTATTCAACCTCTTTTCATCCTCATGGGCGTGTGGCATAAATTCCTTGTGTTAGTTAACGTTAAGAGTGTAATTCAACTTCATGTATTTTGAAACCCATATCGCATTCAAGGTGCCAAAGCATTCTCATTCTCGATAACCAGATATTACCTACACTCCAGGAGATGACTGGGTCATGTACTTAAATATTCCTCCTTAATGATTCCTATTGCCAATGTACTACTTACCCATATGCCTCATTTGTCTAATAATTAATATCGTCACAGTGATTAATCATGTCAGAATTGTTAGCTGTAATTTTCATGTCCCTTAGCATATAACCTCAGAAAGTACTTTGCTCAGCGCATTAATGAAATCTTGGATAACTCCAGCCCAATATTGAACTCTGTGTTCCTCATTGCATTAAATTTATTAGGTATTGAAGGTCCAAACATGTCAAATGGGGATCATCCCCGTGTGATCACTTATATTCGATAGGTAGTTTTATGGCCAGTTTATGATAGCATATCTTAGAGTAATCATGAAGGTCACCAAGAGTTTAGTTTGGGTGATCGCATAGAGATTTAGAATTCAGAAGGGTGAACCGGTTATTCTCAAAATTTTCCCTGGTAGTTGTTATGTGAATTGATGATGAAGGGTACATAAGCGCATTTCCCATTAGATCACACTAGGAGTGTGATGTTTCCCCATAGTTGTTCCTCATGAATTTGTGTTTTCATATGTCTATGTCTAAGAAGGTAGGTGGAGATCATTTGTGTATCACCTTGGTGTAAATTGTTGAAGATGAATGTTAATGGATAGTTAGCTTATGCGAGGTATCTAGCTGTCATCCTTGTAAGATAATTTTGTAGTTTAGGGTAGTTTCCGTGAATGTGTTATGGAAAATCCTATAAGTATAAGAGGCCACATTGAAGGCCGAGAGTATTGTGGAAATAAGGTATTTTCTCTTGATTGTATAGCTGTTGGTCTTGATTTGAAAGGTACCTTATAGGTGTTATGATTTAAAATGTGCAGTCTGTGTTCTGGTATCAATATGATAATGAGGAGCTTGTAATGGTAAGGTTCGTGTTATTGATATATATATATTGTGGTACTTTGTCGAGTTGTGGATGAGTTTTTAGGATGGTTTTGGTAGTTCTCTGGTAGGTGGATAGTCCTAGTTACAAAGGAGACTTTACCGAAATTTCTAAAAAATTTGGGAGTTAGTCAAAATTTAGGGACTTGAGGTAGGTGAGAAAAGGGATATATTGTGTGAAGCATTTAGGGCGGACTCTAATCCTCATTCGAGGATGAATGATCCTGGGAGGGGGGAGAATGTAAGGCCCCGAAAATTTTTGCCAAATAAATTTAGGATTTCGAGGTACCAAGTAGGCTGATTATAATATTTTATGTGCTATTAACATGATGCACATCAATTGGATTTGGTAAATATGTGTATAAGTCTTATGGAAAGTAATTATGGGTCCAAGAAAAGGCCTAAGTCTAAGGCAAATTGGAAAATTTCATACTAGGCTAAGATTTCAAATGAGTTCGCACAAGTCTCCACTTTGGACGACCATATCTATATACGTATAAGGTTTTATGTGATGAATAACCTATCATATGAAATTTCTTCGAGTATAGTTTCCAACACTTTAAACCNCACGTAGGCTAATTATAATATTTTATGTGATATTAACATGGTGGGCATCAATTGGACATGGTAAATAAGTGTATGAGTCTTATGGTAAGTGATTTGGGGCCCAATGAAAGGCCTAAGCCTAAGTCAAATTGGAAAATTTCATAATAGGCTAAGATTCCAAATGAGTTTGAACAAGTCCTCACTTTGAACGAGCATATCTGAAATATGTATAAGGTTTTATATGATGAACAACCTATCATATGAAAGGTCTTTGAGTCTAGTTTCCAATGCTTCAAACCGTTTGTCATTTGGACGTTCCACATAAAGTTACGATCAAATTACCAAAGGCTGGAAAAATGCGATCCTGTGTCAGATATGCGATCGCAAACACCAATATGCGGTCCTCATAACCGATCAGCGATCGCAAATCTGGTCTCAAATTGGACCAGTGTAGCCAGGTTTTGGTTACCAAGTTTTGAGACACGTTTGCGGCCAGCATACCCATTCTGCGGTCCATTATGCTACCACAGACCCGAATTCGGAGGGTTAATCTTCCTATTTTCATGACCCGACCCCATTTTAATATATAAGCTTTGGGGTTCATTTTGGGGTGATTTCATGAGCATTCTAGATAGAGATGAGAGAATTTTATAGGGAGAAGGAGGAACCCAACATTCAAATTATCCAATCTTGCATCAATTTTCAAGAATCAAAAAATCCAATCTCAAGTTCTTCATCTAAGTGGTAAGGTTCTATACATTAGACTTTAATTTGGAGTTTTGGGTATAAGATGGGATTATTGAAGTATGATTCTTGGATGTAATATCATTATGTATACATGCATGTACAAATTAGGTTTGTGGGAAGATTGTTGAACATAAATAAGTAGAGATTGGGTTGGGGAATGAAGGAAACCTTGTGAAAGAGATTTGAAATCAAGGTGCTCATCTAGCATTTGATATAATGTTCAAATGAGCTAAAACCATGAATACCTTCCTAATTTGTGTTCAATTTTGTTTTGTCTCAAAGTAGATTGGGATTGCTAGAAATTTTGAAACGTCGTAGTAACTTAAGGAAAGCCTAAACAAGGTATGTATGGCTAAAACCCCGCCTTTTAGAAATTGAGCTTTATCAGTGTTTGTGTGAATATTGTAAGATTAAAGTTGAATTATTGCATTGATTATTATTTTACATGGATTGGTGTTGTAACCTTATATGTGTGAAAAATATGTCTCAACATGATCAATGTGCTATCTTGATAACTTAAAAGAGGCAAAGATATGAATTATGTATTGAAATGTTTGGACCTTAAATCGAGATTGAAGTTGCATATATTGTGCCATCTATGTGAAGTCTTATCTATGCTTACAATTTAAATTACTCTTGTAAGAACCTACTGTACTAAATGGCAAAGCTAATACTGAAATTGGAAATAATGTAAAAATGTGGCCTAGTGCCAAGAATAATGTGATAAGTTATGGCCCCAAGTGCCTATGAAATGATATATGTGAAATGAATTGATTAATGAAAAGGGAACAATGCCTTGGTAAGGCAGCCTAGCCGATCGGGCCGAGATTGGACTCCGCTCTAGATAGCGGTGGTGTTGTGAATGAATTTCGGAAAAAGGGAAAATGAAATTGTGATTGAAATGTATGTCTCAAATGAGGCAACCTAGCTGATCGGGTCGAGATCGGACTCCGCTCAAGGTAGCAGTGGTATTGGAAACAAATGATGAATAATATGGAATGCCCCAAACTAAAAGCTATGGAAATATGATGTGAAAGTTGTAACCTTTCTTTGATAATGTGGTGATCGTTTAAAGTGTCGAGTTATACTTATGATTTCTTATTCTTGTATGAAAGTTCTTTTTAACTAGATGGTGTTTAGTTCTACATACTAGTGCTATTCGATGGCACTAACATCCCTTTTGCCGGGGGTGCTACGTCTTTAAATGGATGTAGGTGTTTCTATGGCACGCAGTGTTGGTCGCAGCTAGTGCCTCATCATCTGTTCAACTTACTTGGTGATCCTCACTTCATTTTAGGGCCCTGTTTCATCTATTTATTATGTACTTTATATTTGAGGTATAGCCGGAGCCTTGTTAAAGGCATTTCCATTACATTACTCTTCAATTGTGTTTAGAGCTCCGTAGACAGGTTGTGGATAGTGTCGAGTATTGGAATTAAAGTAGAAATATTGATGTTTGGCAAAGATTTATTAAACTTGTAATATTTGTTAATTATGATTTAAGTTGCTAATGGAAATAAAATGGAAGCTGTTAATGAAATACTTACTAAGTATGATTAATGGAGTCCATCTCGTATTTATTAATGGATTAGTTTGGGTAGAGTGAAACCTAACAGGCTTGCTCAGCCAGGTTTATTCGGTTGAGCGCCGGTCGTGCTCCTCGGCTTTTGGGGCGGGACTGAGTACACCTCTTAGAGCCTTAGGGACTCATGGGGCGCGGAGTTTGAGTAGTTGCGCCAGGGCGCTATGGCTGTTTCAGAGTATGCAGTCCATTTCAGTGTCTTGGCTAGACATACACCGACCTTGGTTTCTATAGTTCGCGAGAAGGTCCACCGGTTTATTGAGGGACTCCATCCCAGCATCAGGAGTAGCATGGCCAAGGAGTTAGAAATAGATATCTCGTATCAACACGTTGTGAGTATTGCTAGGAGAGTGGAGGGAATGCTTGCTCGGGAGAGAGAGGAGAAGGAGGCTAAGAGGTTTCAAGAGTCGGGCCATTATTTCGGTGCTCGTGCCTCAGCTACTGTGCGGCATGGTAGGGGCTATACGAGTCACCCCGTTCATTCAGCTCTTCCAGCCGCCAGTGGTATTCTAGTTCCTCCTAGACCTCAGGAGCCTTATTATGCATCGCCAGCATCTAGTGTGCCTCATGCACGGGGTGCTTTAAGCGGTCAGTCTAGCAGACCTGGCCCGAGTCAGCCACAACAGCCACACCCTCCTAGATCTTGTTTTGAGTGTGGTAACACTCGCCATATGGTGAAGGATTGCCCTAGACTTAGGAGGGGTGTACCTCCATAGCCTTCTCAGCCACAGTATGCTCTATAGGGTTCCCAAGCTATGATTACAACACTAGCTTCCACTCCACCTACTCAGCCAGCTCGATGTGGAGGTCAGGAAGGTAGGGGTCACCCTAGAGGGGGAGGCCAGGCCAGATACTATGCCCTTCCTACTCGTACAGAGGCCATTGCTTCCGATTATGTCATTATAGGTATTGTTCTGGTCTATCATAGAGATGTATCGATTTTATTCGATCCAGGATCCACTTATTGATGTCGCCCAAACTCACACCACAAATATAGGTAGTGAGGCGGTCGAAGCAATAATAAAACCCAACGCGAGTCGGGGTCGAATCCTCAGGGAGTTAGAATTAGAATTAGGTATACACCTAGTGTAATTGTACAATGTTCTTCAAATTGCACTTCAAAATTCTTATTTGTTGTTTCTATTTCTACTTTATGCTATTGATTGCAATTATAAAACTAGGAGATAATATTTTTGGTTTTGGTGTTTTTCAAATTATAAAGGATCTAGGGTTGTAACTTCTTCCTAGGTAGTTACCTAACATGTTGTAAACTCTTAGGCAAGTTTGATTAGTCAGGTTAATAATATAGCAATCACACGCAATTACCCACTCTATAACTCTCAGTAGTTTGAGTGATTTTGCCCAATTTGTCTTTCTCAAGTCCACATGGTTATTGCACAAATCAAGTGATATATGCTCATGTCGGGTCTTACTATCTCTAGTTTTGACCCTTTAATTGGGGCTATCAATTTCTTGAGTTCACCCCAGTTTCTTGTTAACCAAGTTTTCCTAGACTTAGTCTCTCTTTATCAAGTAGATATTAAGTCAAATAGGCATGAATCAAACTTTTCAACCATTAATTCAAGAATACAAGCATGAACAAGGCTAAATATCACTAAACCAATCACAAACAAGCCCTAAATCAAACACCCATTAAGTACCCACACTAGGGTTGGGCCACAAACCTAGCTAAAAATTTAGCTACTCATGAAAATTAAAGAAATAAAAAAAGAAATTAAGATAGAATACATAATAATTGATTAGAGAAAGAAAATCTAATGTTTAGAAGTTAATCTAGTACAAAATTACTCAAAACAGCAAAGAAAATGGTTCAGGTGCTCTTCCTAAAACCAAACTTAACCTAAAAAGGACAAAAAGTTCTATTTATACCAAGCTGAAAATATCTGACAAAATACCCATGCGAAGGTTGTGCAGCCGCATAATTCTGGTACGGTCCGCACAATGAGCTGCTGCACAATTATCATGCGGTCCGCATTCCTGGAACTTGGGGCTTTTGCAATCCGCATAAAAATGAGTGCGGCCGCACAAAAATTATGCGGTCCACACTCCTTGACTTTGAACTTGAACCCAGCTCTCTGATTCTTCACTTTTGCGGATCGCATAATAATGAGTGCGGCTTCACTTGCCATCCCGCGGCCGCATAATTTTCGTGCAGTCCGCATGCTTCACTGGCCCAAAGACTAGCCCTCTGAATCTCCTCTGTTGTGGCCGCACTAGAATTGGTGCGGTCCACACTGTTGGCCTTTTTGCCCTGTTTTGGTTCTTGTTCACTTTTGACTCCTTTATGAGTTGATTTTGATTTCTTTAGCTCGTTTCCCAATATTACTGTACAAAAGCACATTTTGTTAGTTATTGGAATACCTTTAAGCATTTTTTAGCTAAAATGCAAGTAAAAGAGCGCAAATAAGCGGTGAAAATCCCTACTTATCAACTCCCCCAAACTTAAGTTTTTGCTTGTCCTCAAGCAATGAAGGAAATTCCCACCTCCACTCGAAAAAGAGATATTTCAGCTAGCCTAAGGTGAATCAATTACATATCAATTGGGACAAACAATTACCCACAACACATATGAATTATCAACAACGCAATGATTTGACATTTTGAGTACAATAGTTCGAATGTGACACTAGAGCATCAAGAGTTGACTCTATTCATCAAGGAAGCTCGCTCTTTCACGTAGGTCATTGTGGATCCAAAAATCCTCCTCCTCTACTCTCCATTAGCAAATAACACTTTAGAATGTAACTCTCGAAGCAAGGATTGTGAAAAGTTCGCTCATCTCTCTCAAAGAAACGTCACAAGTCCGACTTTAAGTACAATAAGTTTTCCCCTTATGTAAATCACCACTAATGTAAGCTCACTCAACTTGAAATCATGTAGGGCTTTTGCGGGATGTAGTGAAGGCTTTTGGACCAAGGTAGGACTGGTTGGAATAGAATGGTTTCATCTTTCCTTAAGCACTCCACTTTCTCTTTTCGGCTCATACTTTCTCGACTCTTTGAGTCGTTTTATTCTTCCTCGGGGGAACTAGAGAGACGTAACGTCACTCTTTCTCGATCATGAAATTCATTTTTCTCCTTTTCTATTTACTCCATGCCTTTCATTATTGTTTTCTTTGAATCCCTTCAACTTTCTACCTTATTCACTTTCTTTTTGGAATTTTTTTTCTTTACCTTCCCTTTTCTTCATTTCTTTCTCTTCTTTGTACCTTTTATCACTTTGAAACTCCCCGTATCTCCCCAAAACTTATGTGTTTGCCAATTGTTTCTCAATAATTCTAAGGAAAGATTGGTGCCAAGAGAGGGTCATTACAAAACGGATAAAGGCTTGTAACGTAGTTATTTGAAAGAAACAGGGTTTCGGCTCAAAAGGGTTGACTAAGGATATCACATTGGTAGGCTATGGAAGATTTGAAATTTCAAATTGGATCAAGGAGATCCTACAATCATTTCTCAAGCCAAGCTACAGTTAGAATTTCGCCTAGAAACACATTCGGGGTCTCGCCTCTTACGCTTTTGTATTGCTAAAGAGAATGGATTAGAGGGCCCACAAAACCCTAGCTAGGATTGAGAATCACAAATGGCTCGATTTGAACCACTTGGTGACTGCTTAAGTCAACACAAGAGTCAAAAGGGTCACAACTAGAGCTATTTTCTGCCAACAACTTATTTTTAACCATACGATCATAGGTAAATGTGTTGGTACCAAGTGAAGCATTCTTGAGACCCTTTTATTTATAAATACTATATTTGCCTAAACATAAAAGAAAACAGACTCAATCCCCTTAAGAAGGTTGTCACACCATCCATCGTTGGGAAGAGCCACACGGTTCACACAAAATCCACCTTTGGAAAGAACCGTGGCATTAAAAAAATCAAAGGTTTATTGTTCACTCAAACATAAAAAAGAAGAATTTAACAAATTAAAAAGAAGATACTAAAGTAAATAAGAAGTTATACT
Organism: Nicotiana glauca; assembly: GCA_026770625.1. Taxonomy (NCBI): domain Eukaryota; kingdom Viridiplantae; phylum Streptophyta; class Magnoliopsida; order Solanales; family Solanaceae; genus Nicotiana; species Nicotiana glauca. The sequence goes on from MU700399.1 coordinate 91,645, forward strand.
ACTAAGGAAAAACAAACTAGAGAAGTTATGAAGTAAAATACAGAAAGTAAAATGAATATATAAACCAAAGTCAAATGAATATATAGTTAAGGGAAACTGAATATGTATATCAGGGGAGAATATATACGTCACCAAATAGAAAATAAGGATAAAACATGAATAGTATCAGAGTTATTACATGCCAAATGTCAAATGTCAAAGTCAATTAATCAAAATAGACCACCCCTAAATGAAAATAAGCATTGTTCCCAATGCTTAACAAAAATAATAACAAGGAAGGATAGAGAGTGAAAACAACTCCCTATGTGGTCTCAGTCTACATTGGATTATCACCACGCTCTGTCTCTAACTGTATCTTATCATCACCTGGCTGCTAGACAACATGGTTGCTGAGCATCTGGATTATCTCCTCAACAGTGTGGGCAGTCACAACTGGCTCCTCAGACTAGCCGACTACTGCTGGTACCGCAAGTATTGTTAGTGTTGCCTGTGCTGCTGGGGCTGCTGACTCCATTGAGCAGGTCCAATGGTAAATCACCGGCAGATGTGATCTTTTCAATCTCTTTTCTCAGCTTTTCCACCGACTTATTTAATGCCTGAGACTTCTGCATCATCTTGACCTGTTTGCCCAAATCCTTAATGACTTTCCCTTGTGCCACAACTTTGGCCACGATAGTCTTCTGGCCGGTCAGAATATTCTTCAATGTTTCCTCCACTGACGGAGGTACTTGTGGCTTTGCTGGGGCTGAGGACTGTGCTACAACAGTAATGGAAATGACAGTCAGCTTTGTAGTAGCTGCCTACACCCAGTTGTTGAGACTCGCCAATGTCTGGGAGACTCGCAGTGCAGTCTGAGGATATGTAGAGGAGGCTGGCACCAGTAATGGAATTGATAGTCAGGCAGTGGAAGGTATGGCAGATGCTGAAGGCTCATCAGCCGAATTAGTAACCACTACATCTGGCTCCTCAAACTGGCCAGCGAAGGTAGTAGCCTTACCCTTGAATTGCGGGTTGTTCGCTCCTTGAAGGTGGTACCATGAGTACGACCCAAAATCCACTAAGGGTCATGATGGCGCTGTACACTATTGTCAGGAAAGACAATATTAAATAACTAGTAACTCCTCATTTTAGAACTTACTGAAATCGTTCCTTTTATACATAAAATAACAGGTAATGAAATTCATTGAAATAAGGAAATGTCTTTAACCAATTTAATATTGAACCATCCTATAACCATCCCAGAACCCGGTGTCACAAGTGCATGAGCATTTACAAAGAAGGAAATAAAATGCAACAACCGTCCGGAATACAATATTGGACAGACTGCGGGTCGCCTCGAGAAGGGCAGCTCACCTAAGTCTCCATATCAACCATGCTGCTACGCCTAGTAGACCACTAGAGATACATGTGCCTGTACAACAAAAATGCACAGAAGTATAGTATGAGTACGAAAACAACATGTACCCAATGAGTATCCCGTCTAATCTCGATGAAGTAGAGATGAGAGGTCGACTTCGACACTTACTAGTGGTCCAATAATGTTATATCCCTAATATATTAAATCGTGGATTTTTATAAACATGATTACAATTCAACGGGTTGGAGAAAATAAACATTTCTTTCCTTTATAGGAAATTCCAAATTACTTTCCATCATTTATACATATATTCTTAAGCCGGGAAAAGGCAACGACAACTTCAATAAGTTTCAAGGCAAACAATACAAGCAAGCGCAAATCATGCCAAGGTCGTATGGCCCGATACAACAGAAAATAAACTGTGCACTGCCGAGGGTCGAACGATGCGAACCATAGACGCATCTATTTAATCTGACGAGGCATTCGGCCCGTTCCAAAAATAAACACACATAGACAGTCAATCAAAAAGTCCACACGGAGCAATTATCCAAAGAAAGCAAATCCTCTTTTAACCATTTAAGAAAGATGAAGTTTTATCTGTTTAGAAATTCATTTACTAATTCGATGTGATTTAAGCAATTCAATCTGTCAATAAGTTCACAAATAATCCAAGTATAGCATGCTTTTGGGTCCTAAACTACCCAGACAATAGCATAATAGTAGCTACGCACGGACTCTCGACACCTCGTGCGTACGTAGCCCCCACAAATAGGAGAACATATCCAATTATTTTACCTATGGGGACAATTTCCTCTTACAAGGTTAGAAAGGAGACTCACCTCGCTCTGAAGATCCATAACCGGCATTCCACTCCCTTCCAAAGACTCGAATCGATGCACAATTCTCCAAAACTAGCCAATAATTATGCAAATTCATTAATATATGATAAACTACTCATATTAACCCAATTTATAACAATTCCTAACCCCGATCGAAAAGTTGACAAAAATACCCTCGGGCCCACTTGCCCGAATTCTGAATTTTTTTTGAAGATTAAGCTTACCTGTAACTTCAAGAACTCAAATAAATAATTTACTCTCAATTCCATATCCAAAATCGCGGTCAAATTCCAAGAATATCAATTTTTAGGTTTTCCCTCCAGCACCAAGTTTCTACCAATTTACATTCTAAAATCCATACATAATCAATGTATTTAACTCATGATGGATGAGATTAGATTACCTTATTGTTGATGATCAAATGTCCCACCTGAAGCTCTCCCAAAAATCGCCCAAGCCAAGAAAATATGAGAGAAAACGGCTAAAACCTGACTTTAAAACAACCCACTGCTTCCAGCACTTTTCGCACCTGCGGTCTATTCACAGTTTTTGCGGTTCCGCAGGTGCGGTCCAAATACCTCTTCTGCGGTTCCTTACCAGGCTTCCCCTTTCCGTCTCTGCGTCTTCTCCACCGCAGGTGCGGTCCCGCATCTGCGGCAAACTGACTGCATTTGCTGTCCCAGCTCTCCTCCACCAAATACCGCATCTGCGGCTCTTCTGGCCGCTTCTGTGGCTCCGCACCTGCGGCCCATTTCTCGCAGGTGCAGTTATGATTGAAATCAGCAACCTCAGCCTTCCAAAAATTCCATTTTCGATCCGTTAACCACCCGGATCCACCGAAGGCCCCCGGGACCCCAACCAATCATGCCAACTAGTCCCAAGACACATTACGGACTTGCTCGAGGCCTCAAATCATATCGAACAACGCTAAAACCACGAATCGACCTCCAATCCAAGCTTTACGAACTTTAGAATTTCAAACATCTACTTTCGATGCGTAAACCTATCAAATGACGCCCGATTGATTTCAAATTTTGCACCCAAGTCATATTCGACATACAGACCCACTCCAACTTCCAGAATCGGATTCCGACCCCGATATCAAAAAGTCCACTCCCGGTCAAACTACTCAAATACCTTCAAATTTCAATCTTTAGCCAAATTACTCCAAAATGAACCACGGACCTCCGAATTCACTTCCGATCGCGCTCCCAACTCCAGAATCACCATACGGAGCTACTCCCAGACTCGGAATCCCAAACAAATATCGATAACACTGAAATGTTCTTCAACCCAAACTTATGAAATTTTTCCAACATGCTAACTTCCACAATAGGCGTCAAAATGCTCCCGGGTTATCCAAAACCCGATCCGGGCATACGCCCAAGTCCAAAATTGCCATACAAACCTGTTGGAACCTTCAAATCCTGATTTCGAGGTCGTTTACTCAAAAATCCGATCATAGCTAATTCTTTCAACTTAAAGCTTCCGAAATTAGAATTTTCTTTCCAAATCAACTCCGAACTTCTCGAAATTCTATTCCAACCACGCATACAAGTCTTAATACCTGAAGTGAAGCTACTCATGGTCTGAAACTGCTGAACGACATACTAGAACTCAAAATGACCGGTCGGGTCATTACAATGAGAAAGTCTTCTTGGCGTTTACTTCAGTGTTATAATGCTTTGGCTCCACCACTTGATCCTTGAAGTATTCTGTGAGGAAGTTCAGGTACGGGTAGGATCTTTCACCCTTCTGGACAGCTAAAGTGATGTTGGTAGACATGATGGTACCAATATTTATCGGATACCCAGCCATGATTGAAGCTACCAAGGCTGCATAGGGAAGTGGGAGTTAGTTCTCATTAAGGCATGGAACAATGTGGCTATGGTGTATGCTACCCTTTTGCTTCAAAATTTGGGTGGCTCGTACAATTGGAACCCCTACTGTGACCCAGAGAGGTGTTGATCCTCGGATTGCCAGGCTAGCTGCATCACCATAGCCAGCTTCTCCAAGTATTGGACGTCCTCCACTTCCTCAAACCCCACATATGAATTCAATGCACAGGAGTCGAATCGGACTTTCGGATTTCGTACTTTTGTCACTTTGGTACCCTTTTTTATATGAGATACATTTGCATAAAATTCCTTGACCAGGTGATCATTTGCATCTAGGATGCTCTGAGTGAACCATTTCCATCTTTTTCCTTCTGAAATTGCATAAGGACACTAGGGTTGTGCTTGTTCAAATATTTTATAAAAAATTCTCGCTCAAGAGTGAGCGACCTTTAGATCCATCATTCTCTAAATTTTGAAAAGGCATTGGCACTGAAAAATTTGTCCTCCTAAATCTTTGGCCTCCCAACTCCAGAATCACCATACAGAGCTACTCCCTGACTCAAAATCCCAATCGGACATCGATAACACTAAAATGTTCTTCAACCCAAACTTATGAAATTTCTTCCAACATGCTAACTTCCACAATAGGCACCAAAATGATTCCAGGTTATCTAAAACGCAATCCAGGCATATACCCAAGCCCGAAATTTCCATACGAACCTGCTGGAACCTTCGAATCTTGATTCCGAGTTCGTTTACTCAAAAATCTAATCGTAGCTAATTCTTTCAACTTATAGCTTCCGAAATGAGAATTTTCTTTCCAAATCAACTCCAAACTTCCCGAAATTCTATTCCGACCACGCGTACAAGTCTTAATACCTGAATAGAAGCTGCTCATGGTCTGAAACTACTGAACAACGTGTTAGAACTCAAAATGCCCAGTCGGGTCGTTACATTCTCTCCCACTTAAACATACATTCATCCTCGAACGTGCTAAGAGTTGTGCTGGGGTTGTCCGAAATCACTGTAGAACACTTCGAGCACCTACCCGTGCTACCACAATTCAGCTGGGCACCCTAGCTCGATCAATCTGAAAATATCCTTTTTCACTTAAGCAAATAAGCCTTAGAATCCAATTCCAACATATGGGCTTCTCTCCCAGGCCTGTTGCAATATACGCTCACCGTATCAATAACTACCTGCCGCACCCAAAACATTATTACATACCTTAGCTGAATTCATAACTTGCACACCTTCGCTCACATGACCACAATAACATTCTTTGATCAAATTAATTGAAATTCCACGAATCTGATGCTCCCATTGCACCTCATGACCTACATAGGTCTAGCTCTAATTCTTACAATACCGCCATGACGGAAGAGATGTGTAGAAATTCACAACCGGCTACCGAATCAACAAATCATTGGGTCTATACTCCTGACAATAACCATTACCTCATTCTGAACCGAATAATGGTCGTTTCTCCTTAATATACTTCATTTACTCAGATTGCTCTGATCCTAAATCCAATAATCTTGTCTCACCCAGAACGAACTGTTCAGGCACTAAGCCACCCCGGACATGATCAAAAGTCTCATATGATGCTACAATGTGCCAATAGGCTACCAATTCGAATGCGTTACAAAAGGAAGACAAACTTTAGAAGGAAATTACTGAACTCACGCACTAATACAGACTTTCTTTAGAAAAATAGGAAGCAAGGCATACAAAAATAGCATATAGAAAACTATACCCAACATCACACTATTGTGGCGCGTAACCCGATCCAAATAACATAGCACTCACCTAAGGAGATGCACATCGAGCTAGATTGCTCATTACAACAAAATACTGAATATCGGTCATAAACACGCTAAGTGCATAATACTATCCCTGAGGGGACATATAGCGCTATAAGCTACAAAACTCAAGCACCACTGACGTGCGATATACGATCTAAATCTCAAGAGCCATTTTGCTTATATGACATCATCTCTACATGGAACCTTAACATAAGCAATTCACCAAGCCGTCTCACAACTCACACGGCACAATATATCATTACATGAAATAACTGACGACAAAATAACACCCCAACTACTCTCCCATAAGGATCGCTTTGTTGAAATGAACACATCCGGCCTGATACAGGGCCCATATTCACATTTAAATCCATCCATAGACCCCAAGCTGATTCCGATCACACTGAACTAGGCTAATAACCTGACAAAGGACAATAATGACCCCCCTTTTTTCTCATAACACATAAGAACAACCATCATAACTGGAGGTATCCTCCACAGTCCACAACCCAATAGCTGGGTGCCCTCCAGGCATAAATTCTCAATTTAACGATATCACCACAATCTTCATACTTGGTTTAACTCTTCAATCCATCAAGTGACTACATGCCACCCTTATACCACCTTCCCGTGGAACAGGCTCCCACGACCTTCCATAGCAAATAACAGGTTTGTACAACCAATCCACCGGCCGCACTAACACTGAAAAGTGATAAAAAATCCTTAACCAGGATGCAAAGCCTTTTTCACAAAACACCGATCTCGGGTGACGCTGAAGACAATACCAACTTACTTTAAACATCCAAACCCCCTTTCCTATTCATCTGAGCTCGTGACATACTTGTCAATACCAAACTGCAACTTTGATCCTCACTTTAAATTACATACCACTCATGGCACCCAACCTGCCAATATACGATAGAACACGATTTTCGTCATAACTTTGGAACCACTAATAGAATAACGCTTCATCATTTAAAAAAACTTTTACTTAACTCATTCCAAGATAACCATAGCAACACACGAGTAAATTCTCATAATAGCAGAATATACAAATCTCTAAGTAGTGGTCTAAGTCATCACAGCCCTTTCGGGATCCACCTACACGTAACAAGCCATACCCGTAGGATACTTCTGAATAACATCAATTACGGCAGTCGACAAGCATTACACCTGCCGTCATAAATCACTTGCATAACCTGATCATGCCGAAGGAACTAATCACTACCACCAATATGCCAATTCAACTATGGCTAACCAATCTATCTTCTTCCAAATTAATTTTCGATTGCCTTAGAAATAACGATAACTCCATTCAATACATAACATACTCCATCCGCGCTCATCCCGAGTGACCTTGAATCATGAGACCATGCTGTCTCAAATCCCACGAACCATTCCATACCTCCCAATTGCTACACTGCGGTTAAAACATCATAGGAAATTCTGGGCACCATCTCCTAAGCTGTTACAAGCTTGATTCTTAACTGTACCTATATGCTCGAAATCATTAGGCGCCACACTTTACCCCTTTGAATCCACTAGGATCGTTGTTGAGAGCCACCCGCTCTGGCTTGGTGTTGAATATAATCAACTCCATAAATCTTCCAGCACATGAATACCCTCTCGATAAAGCACCTGGCAGAATTACTTCCCTTGAAACCTGCATCTATACAAAGCACAAATCCTGAATCCTTTCCAAATCGGAACAGGAGCCAACAAGGCTAACCATAGCACACCTTTATCAATCCCTTTGCTCAAATCACCACCTATGCTATTTTTCTGTGGCCAGCCATACCCGATCAACATGCTAATAACCAGAAACCTCGCCAGTAGTTAGCCATGCAATCCAATCATAGGCGGTGGGACTCTCCCACTTAGCTCGAAGCCACTATTACACAACTCTGGAATTCACTAGGATTCTTAATGTCTTATTGGCATAACCTTGCGCATTCAACCGCTAAAATTCTCAGAATCCTTCTGTAACCCCTTTTGAACTCTGAATCATCAACCGCATTTGCACGACCGGTCTCGTTACTGTACAACCCATAGAATTCTCACCGAAGCCTTGCCAACCACGTGACCACTAACCTGCCCACATGGGATAACCCTCCCGTGGAAATCACTTCCCAACATCTTCTAACGCTGCTGCACAGGGTACGATCACAACAACATTAATAACCAATCCCGAGTTCAAGCTCACTCTCTAGCTGTACAAGTCTATTCACCCCTCGTGGACATCAGTTAAAGGTACAACAACATCCTTCCAATTCAAAGTTATATTGTATATTTCTTCATTCAAGCAGCTCCTTCCCGTTATATCAAATCTCCTATCGTATAATAGCCCATACTTCAAATTAAATCTGTAGACCCCAAATCAACAATCACTAAAATTCCTAAGTCATCCTAGACTCTCCTTAAGGTGCCTAGCCATCCTTCCCCAATGCCCATATGCAATTCCACCACTCTCCCACTTTGGCGGAACTCATCCCCTTAATCGTCTACACGACCTTTGGCCTCTTTTACTAGGCCTTCTAGAAATTTTAGCCACCACCCGATACTTCCCACATGTCTTTCCTCATCCTTTGCTTCTCAGCTGCTGCTTTAAATAAAATCTATCTTCGTGGCACTTGAACCCACAATTGCTGCTAACTTTACACCTTTTGGAGGATCATCTTCCTCATACCGTCGACATTAGAAATGCTAATTCAACCCTGAACTACCGAACCTTACGATATCTAACAGCCGCATTTTCAATACTATTTCACAATAGCTTGCCGCGAAGGCGAATTGTAGAAGATCATAGCACCGGCGAACTTAGTACGTCCAATTAGGACAACGACACCCCATCATAGAAGAAAGCTCCACCACACTCACAAATACCAAGTCTCATTAATCCACCAACCTATATTTGACCTTTCTTAGTCCGATCGTTTTTCCCCTGCCGGGAATAAAATACTGAATCTCTAGATTATGCACTGAGTAAACCTCCCTTCAAATCATTCACTGCCCCGACATGTAGGAAGATATCCTACCATCATATCAATACTACGGAACAATGGTTTACAGCATCATGGCAAGTTGTGCCTAGCCTCAGAGCTCTCAAAAGGATCGCTACTGAGCTGAAACGATAGAATATCCTTCCACGAGGTGATGATAATAGCTCAGACAACTATACAAGGGGAAACACCTCGCACTACATCGGCAATGTGAGCACGTGATTTTTGCCACGCTTAAATTACTCCTATAAAATTCCTTAGAATTAGAATTTTTTCTTTATTATTTGAATTTTTAGGAATTAATTGCATGATTTTGTGTCTTGTTTGAATTTTTGTGTGCGTTTTTAATTTATATAATTCCAAAAAATATACAAAAAATAGTGTGCATTTTAATATTACAAAAAAATAAAGAAAATACCAAAATGGTCCTTGCATTTCTAATTTTAATTTTATTTAAATTTGTAATTAGTTAATTTTGAAAATTAATTAGTATAATTGTAGAGTTAATTGGGTCTTTTATTTTGATCTTGCATTTAATAAAATCAAAAAAATATAAAATACAAAATGAAAACAAAATAAAGAAAAGAAAACAAAGATAAAAAGAATCAAAAGGTTTTTGACTTTGGGCCATGCACATTTTAATTCAAAAGGCGCCAAAATTGGACCAAAAATCACCCCATGCCCAGGCCCAATCTAGTCTCTAACCCGGCTTGCCCCAGTGGAATCAAAACGACGCCGTTTGGCATCACACAATCCTGGCCATCAATTTTTTTTTAATCCAACGGCCACAATTTATCTTTACATTTACATAAAAATGTCCAAAAATTTGTCTAACCCTAGAGACCATTACTCCTTCCTCGTACCCTCCTCCCGTCTCCAGCAGCCATCACCGCCCCCATCGTGTCTCCGCCACTCCACCGCCATCCGCCGCCGGCTGGAAATCGCCTCTGCCGGCGGCGATGCTCCAAATGACCCCAAAACTTCACCATTCATTCTTCTCCTCCTCCTCCTCTTTCCATATCTAACTTTAAATTTCCTCAAATCCCCACCAAAAGCTTCAAATTTTAGATCTAAAATCAGGCCAAAATCCCAACTCGTCCAAATCTAACCAAATTCACACCATGTACTCTCCTAACCCTCCTCATCTCTAATCCCAAACCAAAACCTTTCAAATCTCACTGAAACCTCTTCAATTTTAGATCTAGGGTTTTCAAATTTAAACCCATTTTGGAATTCTCAAGCACTCTGTTGGTTTTTGATTCATGTTATATGTCTATTTTGGATAAAATAAACATATAACATTAATCGAAAGTCAAAATTGGAGTCCGTCCAATCAAAGACCAAGATTAGTAAGTTTCTTTTTTTAATTGATTCTGTTTCTTTTGGTTCTATATTTGTTCTTATTGTTTAGTTTAATTTTTGTTTTATTGGAATTAATTTTGATTTAGTTTGATTTCAGTTCGTAATTTCGATATACTTTAGTTTCAATTTTTTTTTGTTTCAATTCGTGTTTATTAGTCCATGATTTCAGTTCATGATTTTGATTTCAGTGTTTATTTGTTTTGTTCAGTGTTTATTTTGCTTGTTAATTGTTAGTTACTTTAGTTTGTTAGTTGTTAATTCAATGTTAGTGTTAACTAAAGAATTTAGGTTAGTTAGTATTAATTAGTTCAATTTTAAGTTAGGTTGATTGGGTATAGCTGAATAAATCACTCTTTAGTTAACTATAGTTGGATTTCAACTAAAGTAAAGGGGTTGGTTGGGTTAGTAATTTCAGGGGCAACCAAGGGTAGTTTAGGCATCCAAAATAGGTTGGTTGTTTAAGAACCAGTAATTTAAGAACCCAAATAAGGGTAGTATAGTTATTCCATAGGTAGAAGAACACCCTAAGACCTTCTAGAAGGGGGCTTTAGTGTAAGTTTCTGCATTCTTAACGTAGTAACTTGGGCAACAAGCCATAAAATTAGGGATTAAGGTACAATTTCTGAAAATAAAAAAGGGGAAAAATGAGTAAAAATTTCCAGAACATTCTGCCCCTTTCCTTGCCTATAAAAGGCAGGCCTAGTGCCTTGTTTAAAAAGATTAGATAACCTAAAAATTTCCCCAAAATTCTAGCCTCTAAAATTCCCTCCCAAAAACATTTTATGCAAGCTTAGCATTGGATTTTTGAATTTCAAATTCAAATACTACTTGATCTTAGATCTAAATTTCTAGAGATTTGGATTGTGATGATCGACTTATTCGTTAATGTAGGTTTAAATTCTGATGTTATGTACATAAATTTGAATTGTGTGATTCGGACTATTGAGACTATTAATTTGAAGTATTCATTCAGTGGTATTGTAGGTTAGTTTAGTATCATGTTCAATTAGATTTTATTTTGTTACTGAGATTGGAATTGTTTTGGACGGCTTCAGCCTGTTATAGGCTGTTTTGAATTTCAGAAGGAATCTAGTGATAATAGGTTCGATTTGTTTGAGAATGATTGTTTAAGTTCCATTTGTTCAATAAGTTCAGTAGGTTCAATGGTAAATTGTTCAATATACTGTTATTTCAGGACTATTAACACCTAGTTCATCTTCTTACTTTGTCTAGTTGAAACCAGGAGTAATTAGATTGTGAGGTTAAATTAGGCCTGCTTCTACATATTGAATTTAATTGATGTATTGAAGCCTTAGGGGGTCGTAACAACATGTATAGCCATAACTGGGAGGGTCAAATATATGTGGTACCATCTTCATTATTGATCCAGACTCAGTCAGTGAATAACTTTTAGTTTCGAGTAAAATTAATTAGTCCACGAATAGCTGGAATGAATTTTATTATCATGCGTATGAGTCAATTGTTACCACCTTCAGATTGCATGCACCCTGTATCTCTAAATAATTGCTGGATCCAGTTGTGAGGTTGATCTTTTAACAAAAATACTGGACTTGGGCCTGTCCATGAGCCAGATCTGATGGCCCAATATTTGCATAGACCAAAAATGGTTTGGATTTAGCCTCTCGTAAGGCATGGCTGAATATTTTACGGGCATGGGCCAAACTTTCAAGGCCCAAAAAATTGCTAGAAGTCAAAAACCCTTTAAAAATTATATTAGGAATACGAGGAATTAATTTGCAATATAAATTTAGGTTTCCTAGTTAGGTAGCAGGTTCAAACTAAGAGGGTCTTCCCTTTTGTTTGAATTCGGACTTGAACTTGAGGCCCGAATTTATAAATGCAAATTAATTAGGCCCTTTTAGAGACAAAATGAATAAAAAACCTTAGTTTGTTTTAGGTTGACCTTTTAAATAAAAATGAGATGAACCTCGCCAAAAAAAACCCATAAATTGTGGGGCCCTCATTAAATGTCTATATAAAAAAATATTTAGAATTTGGAGCGTGCCGTTTTGCGAATTTCATGGCCTCCCACAAAGATAACAACCCGTTAGTCGCTTTAGGCATGCTTTTAATAATCTTACCTTCTTAAATACGGATGTGCATTTCATGCAACACAAATCCAAATCCAAAAACGTTGAATAAGAATGTGTCGAGGATCCGGGTGCATTTCATGTGACATGATCCGAAAATACGTTTTTAAATGATGTTCACTTTCTTAAAACATTTTAACTAAAAGCGTTTAAATAATTCTAAAATTGCATTATAGGTTGGAGAATGTATAAAAATCAGATGTTTAGCCATTTATAATAATTTAAGCGACCGTGCTATAACCACGGGATCCGGGGTGCCTAACACCTTCCCTCGGGTAAACAAAATTTCTTATTCCGAATTTCTGGTTCGCAGACTCCAAATGGGAAGTCGACATTTTTTCTCGATTTGGGATTCAAGCTAAACCGGTGACTTGGGACACCAGAAACCAAACCCATCCCAAGTGGCGACTCTGATCATTAAATAATCCCACTTCGAATAATGTCACTTTAAATGGAAAAACTCCCTTATACATTATCCTTCGGGGNGGAATTCGAGCTTAGTACAATTGTTATATTTGACTTTATCTGATTTTTCTACATGTTCCATGTTATATGTGCTAAATGTTTTACCTCTTTGATATTTGTTGAAATTGTATATATAAACTGTCGCGAATCCCTTCCTCTCTCTGAGTCTTCTACATCATGGAGAAGGGTGCACTTCATGTAGCTTTTCTTCTGTTTAGAGTCTTTCCCAATTTAGAACGTGGTTGGATAAGTTGCTAAGCCGGCGGAGCTTCTGTATCCCCGTTACGCTGCCTCCCCCTCGGCTCGAGTTGTCCGCTCGGGTAAGCCAGGTCTAGACCAATAAACCTAAGGCTTAAACCTAGAAGAAAAAAAACTCATGCCGGATCCCTAGTAGGACGTTTGTTTGCATCATGTGCATTTGACTTAGGGGACTCAACACAGGGGTTGGGTCCGTCTAGGACAGGTGACCTGAAATGAATTGACCATCCTGATGCATCTTACGTGCTACTTGCGCATTTATTTGCTCGATTTTGCATGTTGACCGGCTTGTATATAATGAGTGAAAATTGAGAAAAATAGCAGTGCTAAGACTCAGTGAGGATAACCTTTTGTTGTGAAACACCAATGCCAAAATAGTACCGAAATACTGCCGGATTTTTGAAAAGTGAAAAGAAAAATAGAGAAATATTTGAAAAAATAGAAAGAAAATTGTTGTTCAAAATAGTTTTGATTCTGGCAAATCCGCCCGAACTACGCTGGTTTGAGTCTCACCGGATGTGAGATACGTAGGCAACCCTCATCGGGTCCAACTTCCCTTTTGCAAATATAGCCCAAAAAATGTCAAAATTTTAATTTTTGTCGTAAATAAGTCGGGTGATGCCATTCTTGTTTAAAATAAGCCGAATTTCCCCAAAAGGGCGCCGGAAGGCTGTTTTTGCAAGAACAGCCACCTTGAGTCATTTTAAATGGTTTGCGGGTACAACCTTAAAATCTTTCTCCCAGAAGTGCTGAAAGGCCGTATTTGCAAAACCAGTCCCTTATTTTCTAAATAAAGAATTTTTTTTTGCAAAATAGCCAGTTTTCAAAATAAATCATTAAAATTCCTTTTCAAATAAATACGCAGGATGACTTCAAGTAACATCGAAACCTTCTCAGTCCTGAGTGAGATCCCCATGAAACTCCATATGTGGTGGCATGATCTAGGAAAAGGAAGCAGAGATACTTTGGTCAAAATTTTGGGTGGTCTAGTGGATTTATTGGATATCAAACCGAGGAAGGATATTATTGAGGCATTAATAACATTCTGGGACCCGACCCGTAACATATTTTGGTTTTCAGATTTTGAACTCACACCTACATTAGAAGAGATTGCGGGATACACGGGTCTCAATGGGAACCTCCGAGGTAGATACCCATTGGCCCCACGACCAGTAACCCTTCATAGGTTTTTGGATTTGTTGAACATCAACCGGGATATTCAAGACCCACATCTGGCGGAAGGGTGTTGTACATTGCATTTCCTATATCACCGGTATGGTAACCCAAAAGGTTTCGAGAAACCCAATACCGTCTTGACACATGCCAGAAATAAAGACGAATGGGAAGGCCGACGGGGATTAGCCTTCATGGTAGCCTTTCTAGGAGTGGTGGTATGTCCAAGAAAAGATGGTCACATAGACCTCGGCTTGGTAGGAATGCTAGATGTTGCCATGAGAAAACCTACTAGCATAGTGGTTCCCCTGATTATAGCAGAAATGTACCGAGCTTTGACCAAATGTCGGGAAGGCGTGAAATTCTTTCAAGGTTGCAATTTGCTCTTACAGTTGTGGATGCAGGAACACCTCTTTCACCGCACATGCTATATGAACTACGGTTTAACCGGGTTGAGTTGTATTGCAGACTTTGGGACCCGGGTGACAGGTATTGAGTTCCCTGAGTGTACTGAGGCCTGGTCGTCATGCTTAAGATCCCTGACCGCAGATAAAGTTGAATGGGCTTATGGGTGGCTTCCTGTTATTGAAGCTGTATACACATCAGCAGAGGTCCCCTATATTCTTTTGATGTGTATCCGAAGCATACAACCTTATGCTCCTTACCGGGTTTTGCGACAACTTGGAAGGTTCCAGACAGTGCACAATGATGAAGACCTGAGTGGGCAAGTCATTGAGTTAGGCCCGAAGGCTGCATTTCCTGAAGGTAGAATCCGAAAGATATGGAATGAATATCGGTTCCTCGAACCTAAAACCATAGTACAGGACCAAGCTAGAGGCGAGGTAGATCCCAAATATCTGACGTGGTTTGGTAAAAGGTTTCAAATCCCAGACAGACCCGCTAAAAGGCCACACGTGCAGCAATTCACCGATGGGGTCCAAGTTCAATGGGATTGGCATGCTAAGGAAAGGGAGTACCGAGCTAAAATAGGAAATTTGGAGCAACAGGTCCGGGACCTCCAATTTGACAAGAGTATACAGGCTGCAGCCGATGAAGGAGATAAAAGAAATTAGCTTAGGAGAATGAAGCGCTCAAAGCCCAAATTAAGCAAATGAAAATATATGCCAGGAACCAAGAAAGAAGTCTATCCAATGAAAGGTTGATTAAAGGGCTGAAGAAACAAGTTTTGGACTCCCAGGAAGATTTAGAAAAATCTGAGGCACATATGGCAAGACTTCGAACACATTGGGCCAAGAAGACTGAAGAAAGAGCCCAATTTGTGCAACAAATGAAGAGAAATTACGAGGGAACCATTGCCAACATGAAGAGAAAAATGAATACCTTGGAAGAAAAGGTAGCCCGACGGGACAAAGAATTCCAAGCCGAGAGGGACCAGTGCTATGGGTTAATTGCCGATATGGAAAAGGAAATAAAATTGTTGCAAGACCTTCACTTCGAGGACTCTCAGGTGCTAGAGGATCGTACCCAGCAAATAAGTCGACTCTTCCAAGAAAAGGGACGAATCAGGGAAAGGATCAGAAGCATTGCCAACTATATTGTCATGAAGTGCCAGGCCGGTGAGCGAATGGGTCGTACCACATCCTTTTCCTCAGTGATGATATTTGTTCGCCAGATCATGAATGATTTAGATTAGTTGCAAAGGGGTCTTGCACGCAGGCCTGCGGCGATGCCGAATGATGCCCCCCGGGCCCCAGGATTTGAAGCATTAATGTATTCTTAGTTAATCGAGTCTGTATTTGTGATTTTTAGTCTGTAATTTCCTTTATTCAAGAAAAGAAAAATAGAAATAGTGCTAGTAGCTTTTGTAATCGCCGTTGTTATTAATGAAAAATTGAAAATCCCAAAAATTTGTTTTTTTTCGCATTTATTTACAAGAGCTACACTTGGTCTGATTCATGCGGGGTCATGATACGTAGGCAATCTACATAAGATTCGACCGTAAACCTAGGAAAAAGAAAAAAAAGAGAAATACGAGGAAATAAAAAAACACGAAGGAAGGAAATAGGGCATTGAGAGAAAAAACCATGGCCAAAGAAAAGAAAAAAGTAGAAAACGAAAATAAAGAGAGACGAGGGAAAAGAAAATGAGAGAAAACAAAACAAAAAGAGAAAGAAAAGCGAAAGGAACAAGAGAAAGAGCCGGGATGACGTATGCAACCGTGGCAAACATGTAGATATTCATTTAACTGTATAGGTGCATCACACTCCAATGTGCAGTCTCCTATCCGTTATTTGTTTCACACTAACCTTTGTTGCTGTCAATTTCCAGTTGAGTGTTTTAAAAACTGTGGTTGGTTTGTGGTAAGCTGGCCTCACACTGATACTTCACCAGATCCAAAGGAAATACAGAGATGTCATCTGAAATGACTCTGCCTGCAATCCCCATACCCGAAGACAACCCCATCTCGGGGGTCCCGGCCTCTGAATCCCTTACAACTGAAGAAAATCGAATCCTGCACCTGCGATTGATGGAAATATGGGATGCTTGGAATAACGGAAAGGAACCTCCAAGCACTATCCTCGGATTCCCGGAGTTATTCCCTAGATTTTGAAGGGTTACCACTATCCCCATCAGCCGGCCAAAGATTCCTCTGGGACAACCTACTATGACTGCTAACTTCTTCGGAACACCCTCTGAGGCTCACCCCCAAGTGTTCCCATCTGGGATTGCGCCCAACATCTTCACAGCCCCACCATCCTCTGCAACAACACAACCATCGCTACCAAAGCATGCTCTTGACCCCTCGGTCTTCACATTCCAGAATCCCGTCTTTCAGGCTGACCCTCCTCATTATCCTCAATACACCTACTATCAGCCACCATATGAGCTTATGCCAGGGCAGGACAAGACCCCCAAGGCCCTAGAGCAGGATGAGATGGCAAAGAGAATGAGAAGCCTCGAGCAAAGCTTGAAATATATGCAAGGCTTGAGCGGGCAGAAGAGCGTCTCCTATACAGACTTGTGTATGTTCCTGCATGTACATTTGCCGTCAGGATTCAAAACACCAAAATTTGAAAAGTATGACGGACACGGCAACCCCATTGCTCATTTGAAGAAGTATTGCAATCAGTTACGGGGGGTCGGTGGCAAAGAAGAACTGTTGATGGCATATTTCGGGGAAAGCTTGATTGGTATCGCTTCAGAGTGGCATATGGATCAGGATATCTCGCGTTGGCATATTTGGGATGATCTCGCCCGAGACTTTGTTCGACAATTTTAGTATAATATAGACATTGCGCCAGATAGTAATTCTTTGGCGAATCTAAAGAAAAAGCCCTCAAAAAGTATCCGCAAATATGCAATTAAGTGGCGCGAACAGGCGTCAAGGGTGAAGCCTCCAATGGATGAGGTAGAGATGGTCACTGTTTTTTTAAAGCCCAGAAAGCAGACTATTTTCAAAATATGATGTCCACCATGGGTAAGCCCTTCGCAGAGTCAATAAAATCGGAGAAATGGTGGAAAATGGGCTAAAAATAGGAAGAATCTTGAGCCAGTCGGCCATAAGAGCAACCTCCCAAGCTATCCAAGGCGGGTCTAGAGGAATCGCAAAAGGCAAGAAGAAAGAAGAAACAATGATGACAACATTGGGAGGAAGAAGGTACCGGACTCCTAGGCCAGTGTTCTCAGAAAGAGCCCCTCAGTACTATTACCCTCACACAGATATGACTTATGCTCCTCCACCTTATGCGGTAATGAATGCTCAACCTTTCAGCTGACCGCAACCACAAACTAACCGAAATCCACCCCCGTTCCAGAGAAACCAGCCTCCTTACCAAAACCAATATAATCCTCGACCACCACAAAATAACTTCCGCACTCGGGAACTACCTAGACGACCAAATTTTACCCCGATTGGTGAACCCTACTCCAGTTTGTTCCCGAAGCTCGTCCAGATGAACCTACTACAGCCTATTCCCCAAAAACAGGCCGAACCCAGAATCTTCAGCCTATCAACGGGGTGTCCATTGTGCCTATCATTCAGGAGCTGAAGGGCACAGTACTGACAACTGCTGGACATTGAAAAAAGCTGTGGAAGATTTGATCGAACGAGGGAAAATAATGTTGAGGGATGAAGAAGCCCCGAATGTTACCAATAACCCTTTGCCTGCTCACAACAACGGGCCGGTAATCGGAATGATATGTGAAGACGGGGAATTTGATCCGGCCCTAAAATCCATAATTGTTATTGCCGATACCGAAAGGAAGCCCAAGGCAGCCCTGAAGCAGGAAAAAGGGGAGAAGAAGAATAGAGGTGTCAAAATTGAGCATGAGAGGAAAACTGAGACAAAAGCAGAGCCGGTGCCTCCTAAACACGGGGTTCTTTATGTTCCGCGAGGTCGCCAAGAGAAACCACTAATTGTGAGCACTCCGAGGAAGTATGAAGTGAAAAAGGGGACACAGATGTATGTGCCGAAAGGGGCCTATGTGGTGCGGGAGACAATTAAACTGCCTCGACTGAGTGAGCCAGTGGTTACTGGACGCGCACCACAGAAGCCAATGACCGACCCCTCTGCAGTGCCATGGAACTACCAACAAACAGCGGTTACATATAAAGGCAAGGTAATTTCAGGTGAACTTCCAGGAACAGTCCCTGTTGAGAAATATTCAAACGTACAAGAGGTAAACAGCGCCATACGAAAGCGCTTTCCATCTAAAAAGCCGGTGAGCACTGAAGAAGCAGAGGCTTTCTGTCAAAAAATGAAGATGCCAGATTATGAAACGGTGGACCAATTGAGGAAATATCCTGAGCAAGTGTCACTTTTGTCATTAGTGACGAAATCCTCAGAGCATCAGAAGATTCTTATGAAAACCAAGAATGAGGCATATGTGCCAATTGAAACGACAGTCGAACAACTTGAAAGAATGGCGGAAAGATTTTTTGCCGTCAATCAACTCTCTTTCAGCAAAAATGATTTGCCTCCAGAGGGAGCTGCTCACAATAAAGCCTTGCACCTGACTGTCAAATGTGAGGGTTACTACGTTAAGCGGGTCATGGTGGATGGAGGCTCGGAGGTTGACATCTGCCCACTCTCCACTTTGCAAGGAATGGAAATAGGGATGGGAAGGATTCGTCCGAATAACGTTTGTGTGAGAGCGTTCGATGGTTTTAATAGGGATACCATCGGTGAAATTGATTTGATATTAACCATAGGCCCGGTGGATTTCGAGGTGACTTTCCAGGTGTTAAACATGGATACATCTTACAATTTTTTTCTGGGAAGGCCTTGGATCCATGCTGCAGGAGCCGTGTCCTCTACCCTCCACAAGATGGTGAAATTTGAGTATGAAGAACAGGAGATCATGGTCCACGGGGAAGGTGAGAAGTCCATATATCATGACCTATCTATCCCATGCCTGGAGGCGAGGGAAGGCAGTGAGCATATCGTCTATCAAGCCTTTGAAATTGTGGTAGCTGACCAGTACGAGGAGGGAAATCCGTGCCCCCAAACTTTCCTATCTAATGCTTCAATCATGGTGGCCAAAGAGATGATTAGACACGGTTTCAAACCAGGAAAAGGGTTGGGAAAAGCTTTGCAAGGAATATCCGAGCCGGTAACTCTACCCATATTAGAAAAGTATTTCGGAATAGGCTTCCACCCTACCCCAGAAGATGAGAAATGGGCCAAAGAAAGAAAGAAGGAAGGATGGGTTCTGCCGCAACCATTGCCACATCTGTATGAGACCTTTGTCAAGCCTAAGTATGGCGAAGAAGGAAACGATGAGGTCTTCACGGTTGAGGAAATAGAAGATATCTGTGGAGATATGAGGAAAATGCTTTATGAAACTAATATGGTTCAGCCAAGGGAAGGGACTAGCACTGGTGAGGTGCTCTATATGGGACCAAATGCTAAACTCCAAAACTGGAAGGCTACGCCATTCCCGATCAGTCGGGAGTCCCGGTAGACTAGCCCTGTCACTTTTTTCTGCATCTCGAGTTGTTTCAGTATGTAACTCGGATGTTTCTTTTAGTTTCTTGTCTTTTAAATTCCTGAATGTAAACCCTGTTATCTTTCCAAATTCCAAGAAATGAAATCAATATTTCATCATCCATTTTCTCTTTATTTTTCTGATTTTTGGTATTTTTCCTTTTAATTTTTCTTTTCAGTTATAATAATGCGGCTTTAAATAACATGACATGCTTGCGGACTTCATGCCCAGACTCAAACACGCTGTCTAACTGTGAAATAATGAATCAGGAACCGGAATATGATGAAGAAGAGGCTTTTAGGGAAATAAGCCGAGAATTGGAACAATTTGAGAACAAACCTAAGCCAAATCTGAATGACACTGAATCGATTAATTTGGGAACTGCCGAAGAAATAAGGGAAACCAAAATAAGCATTCACACAGATAAGAAAACTCGAGATGACATAATCCAACTCCTGTTTGAGTTTAAAGATGTGTTTGCGTGGTCGTATGATGACATGCCAGGATTGAGTGTGGATCTAGTGGTGCACAAATTGCCAATTTACCCCGATTGTCCTCCGGTTCAGCAAAAGCAAAGAAATTTTAAGACTGATATCAGTGAAAAAATTAAAGAAGAAAGCACAAAAAAACTAAAGGCCGGGGTAATCCGAGTGGTCCGATATACTACATGGCTAGCCAATGTGGTTCTAGTGCCAAAGAAAGACGGAAAAACCCAGGTGTGTGTGGACTACCAAGATTTGAATAAGGCAAGTCCTAAAGACAATTTCCCTTTGCCTAACATCCACATCCTTGTTGATAACTGCGCCAAACATGAAATATAGTCCTTCGTGGATTGTTACGCAGGATATCACCAGGTGTTGATGGATGAAGAAGATGCCCAAAAGACAGCTTTCACCATACCCTGGGGCACATACTATTATCGGGTTATGCCATTTGGTCTGAAGTATGACGGTGCAACCTATATGAGAGCCATGACCACCATTTTCCATAATATGATGCACCAGGAGATAGAGGTGTATGTGGATGATGTAATCATTAAGTCCCGAACACAGAGTGACCACATTCGAGATTTGAGAAAGCTCTTTGAACGGCTGCACAAGTATGATTTGAAGTTGAATCCGACTAAATGTGCCTTTGGAGTTCCATCAGGCAAGCTCCTGGGTTTCATAGCCAGCAGGAGAGGTATCGAGTTAGATCCAACAAAGATAAAAGCTATTCGAGATCTATCTCCTCCAAGAACTAAGAAGGATGTGATGAGCTTATTGGGCAGGTTAAACTATATCAGTCAGTTCATTGCTCAACTGACTACCACATGTGATCCCATATTCAAACTGTTGAAGAAAGATGCAGCCATCAAGTGGACATCTGAATGTCAAGAAGCTTTCGACAAAATCAAGGAATATCTGTCAAATCCTCCAGTATTTGTCCCACCGGAGCTGGGCGACCTCTCTTCTTGTATCTGACAGTGTTGGAAAGTTCTTTTGGCTATGTTCTGGGGCAACATGATATAACCGGCAAGAAAGAGCAAGCAATTTATTATCTCAGTAAGAAGTTCACCAGCTGTAAAGCTAAATACACTTTGTAGGAGAGAACGTGCTGTGCCTTGACGTGGGTCGCTCAAAAGTTGAGACATTATCTTCAGGCCCACACTACCTACCTCATAACCAGGTTGGATCCTTCAAAGTACATATTCCAAAAACCGATGCCCACTGGGAGACTGGCAAAATGGAAAATCTTGCTCACTGAATTCGACATAGTCTACGTCACTCGCACGGCAATGAAAGTCCAGGCGTTAGCAGATCATTTGGCTGAAAACCCGTTGACGAGGAATACCAACCATTAAGCACATACTTCCCAGACGAAGAGGTAAATTCAGTAGAAGCCATCTCTGAGGACACTCGTGCTTGGAAAATATTCTTTGACGGAGCAGTAAATGCAAGAGGTATAGGCATTGGGGCAATCTTGATATCACCCAGTGGTCAGCACTACCCAGCCATGGCTAGGCTCCGGTTCTTCTGCACAAATAATACAGCTGAGTATGAAGCTTGCATCATGGGCATGAATATGGCAATTGACCAAGATGTTGAAGATTTATTGATCATGGGGGATTCTAATTTAATTATCCGGCAGGCCCAGGGAGAGTGGGAGACTCGAGATATTAAACTCATTCCTTATAGACAACATATGGAGGATATCACTAAATGCTTCAAGTCGATAGCGTTCAGATACATCCCTCGGTGTCAAAATGAACTAGCTGATGCACTCGCCACTCTAGCGTCAATGCTGCCCTATCCAGGTAATGCCCATATTGATCCCCTGGAAATTCAAATCAAAGAAAGGCACGGTTATTTTAATGCGGTCGAGGCGGAACCTAGTACTTAGCCATGGTACCATGATATCAAGAGATTTCTGAAAACACAAGAATACCTCGAGCAAGTCACTGTAGATCAGAAGAGAACCATTAGACGACATGCGATTGGTTTCTTCTTAAGCGGTGATGTTTTGTATAAAAGGACCCCGAATATCAACTTGCTAAGATGTGTAGATGCCAAGGAAGCCGGACGAATTATGCATGAAGTGCAAGCAGGGGTGTGCGGACCTCACATGAATGGTTATGTGTTGGCAAAGAAAATCTTGCGAGCGGGATATTACTGGATAGCCATGGAGAAAGACTGTTTCAGTTTTGTTTGGAAATGCCATCAATGCCAGGTGCACGGTTATTTGATTCATGCAACTCCAACAGAGATCCATCCGATGTCAGCACCTTGGTCATTTGTTGCTTAGAGTATGGATGTCATTGGGCCGATCGAGCTGAAAGCTTCAAATGGGCATAGATTCATACTAGTTGCAATTGATTACTTCACAAAATGGGTTGAGGCCGTCACACTCAAGGCAGTCACTAAAAAATCTGTGGTAGAATTTGTGCACTCCAATCTCATTTGCTATTTTGGCATCCCTGCAACTATCATTACCGATAATGCTGCAAACTTGAACAGTCTTCTGATGGAAGAGGTATGTGAAAAATTCAAAATAACACATAGAAACTCTACTCCTTATCGGCCAAAAGCCAATGGAGCCGTTGAAGCAACGAATAAGAACATCAAGAAGATTTTGAGAAAGATGATTCAAAGCTCTAGGCAATGGCAGGAAAAGCTACCTTTTGCATTACTCGGGTATCGTACCACAGTGCGTACATCAATCGGAGCAACCCCGTACTTGTTGGTTTACGAAACTAAAGCAGTCACACCAGCAGAAGTAGAAATCCCTTCGCTTCGCATAATTGTTGAAGTAGAGATTGAGGACAGCGAGTGCGTTAAGACTCGGCTGGAGCAGTTGTCATTAATTGATGAAAAACGGATGGTCGCAGTTTGTCATGGGCAATTGTACCAACAAAGAATGGTTCGCGCATACAACAAGAAAGTGCGTCCCAGGAATTTTGAAGTAGGACAACTCGTGTTCAGGCACATTCTCCCTCTTCACCAGGAAGCAAAAGGGAAGTTTTCTCCTAATTGGAAATGTCCATACATAATCCGAAAGATATTTCCAAGAGGAGTACTGTATCTGGGAGACGTTGAAGGAAATAATCCTGAAACAACAGCCAATGCAGATGCAGTCAAAAGGTATTATGTCTAGGCCTCTTGGTTTAATGGCTTTTGTATAATTGAGATGATGAAGGCTTTCCTTCCCGCTACCCCAAACACTATCAATCCTTCGTAAACCCTTTGAGCCGGTTATGTATTATTGTTCACCCTCTTTGGAACCCGGAAGTACTATCGAAAAAAAAGAAAAAGAAAAAGGAAGAAGAAAAAAAAGAAAAAAAAAGAAGAAAAACAAAACAAAAACAAAAACAAAAACAAAAATTATTTGCCTGAACTACGTTTGACTTGATTCCTAAAGGATGTGTAGGCAGCCTCTCGCTGAGGTTCAGTCACACCAAAACAAAAATCTCAATTTTCCCAAAAACCGAAACTGGGGCAGATGATATAATGGTTCGGCCATGAATCCGCCGAAATGGTTCCAAAGTTGTAGTTCCGCCTAAAATCCTTTTTACCTCAAAAACCTTGTCCAAGTCCTTCCGATCAATTGGCAAAGGTAGGGAAGTAGCAAATGTCATTGTTGGAATCTGATACAATTCAAATTGAGAGAAATATAATAAGAGAGTCTAATCGGTAAAAACCTTCGGGCACCATAAGGCGACGGTGAGTAGAGAAAATGAAAATGAGAGAGTCCGCTTAGTGAAAACTCGCAAAGAGCACTATCGGGCGACAGTGAGAAGAGAAATGAGAGGTCAATTAGAGAAAACCCGCAAAGGGCGCTGTCAGCCGAAAAGAAGACATCTCACCACTAAAAGAGTCCTGGCAAGGTTTCCTGGTTTTGAAACGCAGATCAATGGGTTCACGAGAAGCTGGAAAGTTTGTGTGGGTCGAGCGTCCAGTCCAAGAAGCATATCATGTTCATTTGAAGCTAGTATGCGCACCCCCGATAAGTCCTTCTTTTTCCCCGAAAGGGACGCTTCTCTTTAAACTCATATACTTGCCTTTTGCATACTCTTCTTTGAATCCCTTTCGGTTTAACTCTGATTCCATAACTTTTACAAAGAAAGGTGGCAGGACCGGTTTCACAGGGCTCCACCTGGCAAGAGTCAAAGAAAATACCGAGCCTCCGGGGGTGCGTCAGTCCAATCCCGACTGACCATGGTGGTTGATGCTTTCGAAGCAAAGACAGTGGAAAAGAAACAAAATCAAAGGCAACGGCGGAATAAAGTGAAAAGGCCAGAGCCCCACATGGGCAAGTCATAATGAAATCCTGAGAGTTGAACCCAGTCGGTTTAAGAAGAGATTCACCCTCAAGGCCAACAAGCAGCAAAATTCTCAACGAAAATAGGGCCGGGATCAAGCATTTGAGATGATCAAGGCCACAAAACCAACCACCGTTTCAAACTAATAAATTGTTCTTTGTTGAAAATAGGTTCCATTCAAAGCAACCATGCAAGAAGCAGGTACAGCCCAAAAAGAAATGAAATGCGTAAGCGCTGAAACAGCTTTGCAGCAAGAAAATGACCAAAAAGGAAGTTCCCCCCCAAACTTTGTCACGCGTGTTGCTAAATAGAAAGGAAAATATTAAAAGAAGAAGAAAAGAAAATAAAAATGAAAATCACAAAAGAAAAACAAATCATAGTAGTATAAGAGCTTTTTCTTTCCAAATCACGGCCAAAAAACCGAGGATCTCCCGGCCAAAAAACCGAGGAGCTTTTTCTTTCCAAATCCCGACCAAAAAATCGAGGAGATTTTTCTTTCCAAATCCTGGCAAAAAAAACCGAGGATCTCCCGGCCAAAAAACCGAGAAGCTTTTTATTTCCAAATTCCGGCCAAAAAATCGAGGATCTCCCGACCAAAAAACAGAGGAACTTTTTCTTTCCAAATCCCGGCCAAAAAATCGAGAATCTCCTCGCTAAAAAACCGAGAAGCTTTTTCTTTTCGAATCCCTGCCAAAAAATCGAGGATCTCCCGGCTAAAAATCGAGGAGCTTTTTCTTCCCAAATCCCAGCCAAAAATAGAGGATCTCCCGGCCAAAAAACCGAGGAGCTTTTTCTTTTCCAATCCCGGCCAAAAAACCGAGGATTTCCCGGCCAAAAAATCGAGGAGCCTTTTCTTTCCAAATCCCGGCCAAAAAATCGATGATCTCCCGGCCAAAAAATCGAGGAGCTTTTTCTTTCCAAATCCCGGCCAAAAAATAGAGAATCTCGCGGCCAAAAAACTGAGGAGCTTTTTCTTTTCAAATCCCGGCCAAAAAACCGAGGATCTCCCGACCAAAAAGCCGAGGAGCTTTTTCTTTCCAAATCCCGGCCAAAAACCGAAGAGCCTTTTTCCTTCCAAATCCCGGCCAAAAACCAAGGATCTTCTGGCCAAAAAATCGAGGAGCTTTTTCTTTCCAAATCCCGGCTAAAAAACCGAGGAGCTTTTTCTTTCAAAATCCTGGCCAAAAAACCGAGGATCTCCTGGCCAAAGACCGATGAGCTTTTTCTTTCCAAATCCCGGCCAAAAAATCGAGGAGCTTTTTCTTTCAAAATCCCGGCCAAAAAACCGAGGAGCTTTTTCTTTCCAAATCCCGGCCAAAAAAACCGAGGATCTCCCGGCCAAAAAACCGAGGAGCTTTTTCTTTCCAAATCCCGGCCAAAAAATTGAGGATCTCCCGGCCAAAAAATCGAGGATCTCCCAGCTAAAAAACCGAGATGCTTTTTCTTTCCAAATCCTGGCCAAAAAATCGAGGATCTGCCGGCTAAAAAATCGAGGAGCTTTTTCTTTTCGAATCACGGTCAAAAAACCGAGGATCTCCCGGCCAAAATCGAGGAGCTTTTTCTTCCCAAATCCCGGCCAAAAACTGAGGATCTCACGGCCAAAAATTGAAGAGCCTTTTTCCTTCCAAATCCCGGCCAAAAATCGAGGATCTCTCGGCCAAAAAACCGAGAAGCTTTTTCTTTCCAAATACCGGCCAAAAAATTGAGGATCTCCCGGCCAAAAACCGAGGAGCTTTTTCTTTCCAAATCCCGGCCAAAAAACCGAGGATCTACCGGCCAAAAAACCAAGGAGCTTTTTCTTTCCAAATCCCGGCCAAAAAACTGAGGAGCTTTTTCTTCCATATCCTGGCCAAAAAAACCGAGGATCTCCCGGCAAAAAAATCGAGGAGTTTTTTCTTTCCAAATCCCGGCCAAAAAACCGAGGATCTCCGGGCTAAAAAACTGAGGAGCTTTTTCTTTCAGAATCCCTACCAAAAAATCGAGGATCTCCCGGCCAAAAAACCGAGGAGCTTTTTCTTCCCAAATCCCGGCCAAAAACCGAGGATCTCCCTACACAATCCTGATTTGATTGCTTAGATATGTGTCACAACTAACTCACGAAATTTTCCTAGTGAAAACTGGGGAAAAAAATTTCGTTCGTTTGTTTGTTTTGGTATCTTAAGCAGGTCGACCTCAAGACACAAGGCGTGAGATGACCAATGGAATAAATCTCAATCCAGAATCAAGAAGAGAAGAAAGAATAAAAAGAAATAAACTCAAATGTGAAGCAAGTAGGGGTGCAGATTGCTCAAAACCTGATTGAAGTCACAAGCTCCGCTGATCCTATTTTGACCTAATGCTGCATGACGAAGTAAACACCTACAACTTGCGAGCATCAACACTCAGATCGAGATCCACAGCAAAATCAGTTAAGACTCAAGATCAAGTTTCAAGAGAACTATAGATAGGAATCTTGTAACTCATAGTTGTTAGGCATAACTAGCTTAGCTTTGATTTTCCTTTTGCTGTAATAAGGAGGTCAGCAAGCAGTAGCAGCAGCAACAGCAGTAAAATTCACAGCTCCTGGTAGTCCCAGCTACCAAACTTTCCAGAACTACACTGACCTGATTCCTTTATAGCAGAGGATATGAAGGCAACCTTTGAAGTAGGGTTCGGTCCGACGGTTTTCAAAATGCTTCTCATGGAGTCCTAGTAGGCAAAAATCCTTCATGGTTCTCATTTATCTTTGCCCGAAAACCCTTCGTGTCTTTGAGCAAAGAGGGGCAGCTGTGAGCATGTTATTTTTGCCACGGTTAAATTACTCCTATAAAATTCCTTAGAATTAGGATTTTTTTCTTTATTATTTGAATTTTTAGGAATTAATTACATGATTTTGTGTCTTGTTTGCATTTTTGTGTGCATTTTAATTGATATAATTCCAAAAAATATACAAAAATAGTGCACATTTTAATATTACAAAAAATAAAGAAAATACCAAAATGGTCCTTGCATTTATACTTTTAATTTTCTTTAAATTAGGAATTAGTTAATTTTAGAAATTAATTAGTATAATTGTAGAGTTAATTGGGTCTTTTATTTTAATCTTGCATTTAATAAAATCAGAAAAATATAAAATACAAAATAAAAACAAAATAAAGAAAAGAAAACAAAGATAAAAAGAATCAAAAGGTTTTTGACTTTGGGTCATGCACATTTTAATTCAAAAGACGCCAAAATTGGACAAAAAATCACCCCATGCTCAGGCCCAATCTAGTCTCTAACCCGGCCTGCCCCAGTGGAATCAAAACGACGCCGTTTGGCGTCACACAATCCTAGCCATCAATTTTTTTTAATCCAACGGCCACAATTGATCTTTACATTTACATAAAAATGTCCGAAAATTTGTCTAACCCTAGAGACCATTACTCCTTCCTCGTACCCTCCCCCCGTCTCCAGCAGACATCACCGCCCCCACCGCGTATTCGCCATTTCACCGCCGCCGGCCGGAAATCGCCTCCGCCGGCGGCGATGCTCCAATTGACCCTAAAACTTCACCATTGATTCTTCTCCTCCTCCTCTTTCCATATCTAACTTTAAATTTCCTCAAATCCCCACCAAAAGCTTCAAATTTTAGATCTAAAATCCGGCCAAAACCCCAACTCGTCCAAATCTAACCAAATTCACACCATGTACTCTCCTAATCCTCCTCATCTCTAATCCCAAACCAAAACCTTTCAAATCTCAATGAAACCTCTTCAATTTTAGATCTAGGGTTTTCAAATTTCAACCCGTTTTGGAATTCTCAAGCACTCTGTTGGTTTTTGATTCATGTTATATGTCTATTTTGGATAAAATAAACATATAACATTAATCGAAAGTCAAAGTTGGAGTCAGTCCAATCAAAGACCAAGATCAGCAGGTTTCTTTTTTTAATTGATTCTGTTTCTTTTGGTTGTATGTTTGTTCTTATTGTTTAGTTTAATTTTTGTTTATTTTTTCTATTGGAATTAATTTCGATTTAGTTTGATTTCAGTTCTTAATTTTGATATACTTTAGTTTCAATATTTGTTTGTTTCAATTCGTGTTTATTAGTCCATGATTTCAGTTCATGATTTTGATTTCAGTGTTTATTTGTTTTGTTCAGTGTTTATTTTGTTTGTTAATTGTTAGTTACTTTAGTTTGTTAGTTGTTAATTCAATGTTAGTGTTAACTAAAGCATTTAGGTTAGTTAGTAATGATTAGTTCAATTTTTAAGTTAGGTTGATTGGGTATAGCTGAATAAATCACTCTTTAGTTAACTATAGTTGAATTTCGACTAAAGTAAAGGGGTTGGTTGGGTTAGTAATTTCAGGGGCAATCAAGGGTAGTTTAGGCATCCAAAATGGGCTGGTTTGTTAAGAACCAGTAATTTCAGAACCCAAATAAGGGTAGTATAGGTATTCCATAGGTAGAAGAACACCCTAGGGCCTTCTAGAAGGGGGGGCTTAGTATAAGTTTCTGTATTCTTAACGCAGTAACTTGGGCAACAAGCCATAAAATGAGGGATTAAGGTACAATTTCTGAAAATAAAAAAGGGGGAAAATGAGATTCTTCCCCTTTCCTTGCCTATAAAAGGCAGGCCTAGTGCCTTGTTTAAAAAGATTAGATAACCTAAAAATTCCCCCAAAATTCCAGCCTCTAAAATTCCCCCCAAAAACATTTTATGCAAGCTTAGCATTGAATTTTTGAATTTCAAATTCAAATACTACTTGATCTTAGTTTTTAATTTCCAGAGATTTGGATTGTGATGATCGACTTATTCGTTAGTGTAGGTTTAAATCCTGATGTTATGTACATAAATTTGAATTGTGTGATTAGGACTGTTGAGACTATTAATTTGAAATATTCATTCAGTGGTATTGTAGGTTAGTTTAGTATCATGTTCAATTAGATTTCATTTTGTTACTGAGATTGGAATTGTTTTGGACGGCTTCAGCCTGTTATAGGCTGTTTTGAATTTCAGAAGGTATCTAGTGATAATAGGTTCGATTTGTTTGAGAATGATTGTTTAAGTTCCATTTGTTCAATAAGTTTAGTAGGTTCAATGGTAAATTGTTCAATAGATTATTATTTCAAGACTATTAACGCCTAGTTCATCTTCTTACTTTGTCTAGTTGAAACCAGGAGTAATTAGATTGTGAGGTTAAATTAGGCCTGCTTCTACGTATTGAATTTAATTGATGTCTTGAAGCCTTTGGGGGCCGTAACAGCATGTATAGCCATAACTGGGAGGGTAAAATATATTTGGTACCATCTTCATTGTTGATCTAGACTCAGTCAGTGAATAACTTTCAGTTTCGAGTAAAATTAATTAGTCCACGAATAGCTGGAATGAATTTTCTTATCATGTGTATGAGTCAATTGTTACCACCTTCAGATTGCATGCACCCTGTATCTCTAAATAATTGTTGGATCCAGTTGTGAGGTTGATCTTTTAACAACAACACTGGACTTGGGCCTGTCCATGAGCCAGATCTGATGGCCCAATATTTGCATAGACCAAAAATGGTTTGGATTTAGCCTCTCGTAAGGCATGGCTGAATATTTTTCGGGCATGGGCCAAACTTTCAAGGCCTAAAAAATTGCTAGAAGTCAAAAACCCTTTAAAAATTATATTAGGAATACGGGGAATTAATTTGCAATATAAATTTAGGTTTCCAAGTTAGGTAGCTGGTTCAAACTAAGAGGGTCTTCCCTTTTGTTTGAATTCAGACATGAACTTGAGGCCCGAATTTATAAATGCAAATTAGTTAGGCCCTTTTAGAGACAAAATGAATAGAAAACCTTAGTTTGCTTTAGGTTGACCTTTTAAATAAAAATGAGATGAGCCTCGCCAAACAAAACCCATAAATTGCGGTTCCCTCATTAAATGTCTATATAAAAAAAATATTTAGAATTTGGGGCGTGCTATTTAGCGAATTTCACGGCCTCCCACAAAGATAACAACCCGTTAGTCGCTTTAGGCGCGCTTTTAATAATCTTACCTTCTTAAATACGGGTGTGCATTTCATGCAACCCAAATCCAAATCCAAAAACGTTGAATAAAAATGTGTCGAGGATCCGAGTGCATTTCATGTGACGTGATCTGAAAATACGTTTTTAAACGACGTTCACTTTCTTAAAACATTTTAACTAAAAGCTTTTAAATAATTCTAAAATTGCATTATAAGTTGGAGCATGTATAAAAATCAAATGTTTAGCCATTTATAATAATTTAAGCGACCGTGCTATAACCACGGGATCCGGGGGTGCCTAACACCTTCCCTCGGGTCAACAGAATTCCTTATTCAGAATTTCTGGTTCGCAGACTCCAAATGGGAAGTCGACAATTTTCCTCGATTTGGGATTTAAGCTAAACCGGTGACTTGGGACACCAGAAACCAAACCCATCCCAAGTGGCGACTCTGATCATTAAATAATCCCACTTCGAATAATGTCACTTTAAATAGAAAAACTCCCTTATACATTATCCTTCGGGGTAGGTGTGTAAAAAAGGAGGTGTGACAGGTAGTACCATAAAAATTCTTCAATTCTTGATTTATAAGAAACGGTTCGCGTTGCACAAGATTGAATAGGAAGGAATTAAAGGCATAAGCCTCCATGGATCAAACTGCACGATAAAGAATCAAGAAGGGAAGTACTTCTAATAGTCCTGTAGCCTCCCGATGATAAATACAGACGTCTCCGTACCGATCCGCGAGACTATACTAGACTTGCTCATGACTCGTGAGACCCTAGGAACCTAGTGCTCTAATACCATATTGTCACGACCCAAAATCTACTAAGGGTCATGATGGCGCCGGACACCATTGTTAGACAAGCCAATATTAAATAAATAGTAACTTCTCATTTTAGAACTGATTGAAATTGCTCTTTTTATACATTAAACAACAGGTAATGAAATTCATTGAAATAAGGAAATGTCTTTAACCAATTTAATATTGAACCATCCTATAACCATTCCAGAACCCGGTGTCACAAGTGCATGGGCATTTACTAAGAAGAGAATAAAATGCAACAACTGTCCGAAATACAATATTGGACAAAAAATAAATACAGATAACTAAAAGAGACTCTGCTGGCTGCGGGTCACCTCGAGAAGGGCAACTCACCTAAGTCTCCATATCAACCATGCTGCTACACCCAGTAGACCACAAGAGATACATGTTCCTGTGCAACAAAAATACACAGAAGTGTAGTATGAGTACGAAAACAACGTGTACCCAATGAGTATCCTGTCTAATCTCGAAGAAGTAGAGACGAGAGGTCGACTTCGACACTTACTAGTGGTCCAATAATGTTATATCCCTAATATATTAAATCATGGATTTTTATAAATATGATTACAATTCAACGGGTTAGAGAAAATAAACATTTCTTTCCTTTATAAGAAATTCCAAATTCCTTTCCATCATTTATACATATATTCTTAAGCCGGGAAGAGGAAACGACAACTTCAATAAGTTTCAAGGCAAACAATACAAGCATGCGCAAATCTTACTGAGGTTGTACGACCCGATCCAAAAAAAAGTAAATTGTGCACTGCCGAGGGTCGAACGGCACGAACCATAGATGCATCTATTTAATCTGCCGAGGCATTCGGCCCGTTCCAAAAATAAACACACACAGAGAGTCAATCAAGAAGTCCACATGGAGAAATTATCCAAAGAAAGAAAATCCTCTTTTAACCATTTAAGAAAGATGAAGTTTAATCTGTTTAGAAATTCATTTACTAATTCGATGTGATTTAAGCAATTCAAGCTATCAATAAGTTCAAAAATAATCCAAGTATAGCATGCTTTTGGGTCCTAAACTACCCGGACAACAACATAATAGTAGCTATGCACGGACTCTTGTCACCTCGTGCATACGCACCCCCACAAATTGGAGCACATAACCATTATTTCACCTATGGGGAAAATTCCCTCTTATAAGGTTGGAAAGGAGACTCACCTCGCTCTAAAGATCCATAACCGGCATTCCACGCCCTTCCGAAGACTCGAATCGATGCACAATACTCCAAAACTATCCAATAATTATGCAAATTCATTAATATAAAATGAAATACTCATATCAATCCAATTTATAACAATTCCTAACCCCGATCGAAAAGTTGACAAAAATACCCTCGGGCCCACGTGCACGAATTCTGAATTTTTTTGAAGATAAGCTTACCTATAACTTCACGAACTCAAATATATAATTTACTCTCAATTCCATACCCAAAATCGCAGTCAAATTCCAAGAATATCAACTTTTTAGGTTTTCCCTCCAACCCCATGTTTCTACAAATTTACATGCTAAAATCCATACATAATCGATGTATTTAACTCACAATAGATGGGACTAGCTTACCTTATTGTTGATGATGAAAAATCCCACTTGAATCTCTCCCAAAAATCGCCCACGCCAAGAAAATATGAGAGAAAACGGCAAAAACCCGACTTTAAAACAATCCACTACTTCCAGCACTTTTCGCACCTGCGGTCTATTGACCGCTTCTGCGGTTTCGCAGGTGCGGTTCAAATACCACTTCTGTGGTTCCTTACCAGGCTGCCCCTTTCCATCTGTGCGTCTTCTCCACCGCACGTGCGGTCCCGCATCTTCGGCAAAATGACTTCATTTGCTGTCCCAGCTCTCCTCCGCCAAATACCGCATCTGCGGCTCTTCTGGCCGCTTCTGTAGCTCCGCACCTGCGGCCTATTTCTCGCAGTGCGGTTATGACAGCAATCAACAACCTCAGCCTTCCAAAAATTCCATTTTCGATTTGTTAACCACCTGGAATCCACCTGAGGCCCTCGGGACCCCAACCAATCATGCCAACTAGTCCCAAGACACATTGCTGACTTGCTCGAGGCCTCAAATCATATCAAACAATGCTAAAACCACGAATCGACCTCCGATCCAAGCTTTATGAATTTAGAATTTGAAACTTCTACTTTCAATGCTTAACCTATCAAATCACGTTCGATTGATTTCAAATTTTGCACCCAAGTCATATTCGACATTACGGACCCACTCCAACTTCCAAAATCGGATCCCGACCCCGATATCAAAAAGTCCACTCCCGGTCAAACTTCTCAAAAACCTTCAAATTTCTATCTTTAGCTAAATTACTCCAGAATGACCCACAGACCTCCGAATTCACTTCCGATCGCGCTCCCAACTCCAAATCACCATACGGAGCTACTCCTGGACTTGGAATCCCAAACAAATATCGATAACACTGAAATGTTCTTCAACCCAAACTTATGAAATTTTTCCAACATGCTAACTTCCACAATAGGTGCCAAAATGTTCCCGGTTTATCCAAAATCCGATCCGGGCATATGCCCAAGTCCAAAATCGCTATACAAACCTGCTGGAACCTTCGAATCTTGATTTTGAGGCCGTTTACTCAAAAATCTAATCATAGCTAATTATTTCAACTTAAAGCTTCCGAAATGAGAATTTTCTTTCCAAATCAACTTCGAAATTCCGAAAATTCTATTCTGACCACGCGTACAAGTCTTAATACCTAAAGTGAAGCTGCTCATGGTCTCAAACTGCTGAATTGCATGCTAGAAATCAAAATGACTGGTCGGGTCATTACAATGATAAAGGCTTCTTGGCCTTTACTTCAATTTTATAATGCTTTGGCTCCACCACTTGATCCTTGAAGTATTCTGTGAGGAAGTTCAGGTACGGGTAAGATCTTTCACCCTTCTAGACAACTAAAGTGATGTTGGTAGACATGATGGTACCAATATTTATCGGATACCCAGCCATGATTGAAGCCACCAAGGCTGCACGGGGAAGTGGGAGTTGGTTCTCATTGAGGCATGGAACAATTTGATTACACACGAATTTTTGCTACTCTTTTGCTTCAAAATTTGGGTGGTTCGTACAATTTGAACCCCTACTGTGAGCCAGAGAGGTGTTGATCCTCGGATTGCCAAGCTAGCTACATCACCATAGCCACCTTCTCCAAGTATTGGACTGCCTCCACTTCCTCAAACCCCACATATGAATTCAATGCACAGGAGTCGAATCGGACTTTCGGATTTTGCACTTTTGTCACTTTGGTACCCTTTTTTATATGAGCTAAATTTGCATAAAATTCCTTGACCAGGTGCTCAATTGCATATAGGACGCTCTGAGTGAACCATTTCCATCCTTTTCGATTCTGAAATTGCATAAGGACACTGGGGTTGTGCTTGTTCAATATTTTATCAAGAATTGTCTCTCAAGAGTGAGCGACCTTTACATTCACCATTCTCTAAATTTCTAAAAGGCAATGGGACTGAAAAATCTATCCTCCCATATCTTTGGCCTCCTTGACCTTTCTAAACCTCTTACTGTAGTATCGCTCCCTCTACCATCGTCTAGGACATCATCATCATCATCCACATTGATTGGAGTAGGTGGAGCATGCGAGAAATAGGGTTAAAAATATTGACTACCATCTTCTGAACCTTCAAATGAACTGGTAGCGGAAGATGACTCATCTACCAAATGAAATCTCCCCAGGATTTGTTGTGATTGGGCTTCCAGCTGTGCTTGCACGGAGTAACCCTCAGAAGATTCCATGGATGGGATGTACTCACTAGTATCTGAGGTATCAGGGGCTCTATTGGCTGTGGATTTTTTACTTATTGCTTTTTGGATTGCTAGAGGAAGGTTGCTTCTGCCTCGACCCCAGGCATATGAGGATTCTGCCCTCTTTTTTGACATATCTCCCTTGCCACGTGATCGAACCATTGTATGCAACCTATAAGTAATAGAAATCAATTAGAATAGAAGTTCATAATGTATACAGAAGCATTATTCAAAGTTGCAGGAAAATAGTCTCAGAAGGGGTTGTGCGGATCGCACAAAAATGTGTGCAGCCGCACAACCCCAAGTTCAGACTACTAGGATATATGATGTTTCATCAGTGTGGACCATACAAAAGTGAGTGCGGCTATACAAGTCCACTGCGGACCGCACAATTCTGAGTGCAGCCGCACAATTCATGCATACACATGCCCTATCTCAGAAAGCTATGGACCGCACAAAAATGTGTGCGACCGCAAAGCTGAAAGTGCGGAAACACAAAAATGAGTGCGGCCGCACAATTTGAAATTTTCGGGCACTGACTAGGGTTCATGCAATATTTTCATAATTTAGACATGGCTTGCACAATTAAGCATGATTAACTATTTACCTAGGCCCCAATTAACGTTCAAGATGTTGCCCACATGAATCTAAGCAACAATGACTAACTATTAACATTTTTAGGCATGTAATTAACCCTAGACCAAAGACTAAGAAAAATAAGAAGAATCTAAAGACGAAATTAACATACCAGTAATGAA
Organism: Nicotiana glauca; assembly: GCA_026770625.1. Lineage (NCBI taxonomy): Eukaryota > Viridiplantae > Streptophyta > Magnoliopsida > Solanales > Solanaceae > Nicotiana > Nicotiana glauca. Next base: position 127,954 of record MU700399.1, read on the forward strand.
GATGCAGGTGAGATTCAACATTGATAAAATGGGGGAAGATCTGAGAACAATGGGGATATGCACTGTGTTAGCTTAGTCGGAGAGTATAAAGTGTAAAAATTGTGAGAGGCTCTATTTATAGGCTGACCCATTGGGCCGAAACTTACCTGAGTGAGGCCGCATAATTTTGATGCGGTCCACACTCCTTACCTACTCCTATGAAGACTTGTTGCGGATCACACAAAAATGAGTGCGGCCGTAGAATTAGTGCAGACCGCACAAAAATATGTGCAGCCGCAATTTGTTAAAGGATTTTTGACAGCCCAAACTTCAGAGACAATGTATTGTTGATCTTCCAGTTGTGTGACCGCACACAGAATTTTGCAGCCGCAGAGTAAAAGTGCATTCCGCACTTTTGTGACACTTAGCCAAATTTTTCGTGCACAATTCCTGCAATGCACGCCATTCCTGCATACACTTCAAAACTAGTTAGCACAAAACAAATCCTTTCTAATATAACGGAGAAAAACAAAAGACATATGGGTTGCCTCCCAAGAAGTGCCTGATTTAACGTTGCGGCACGGTGCAATCATTTGAAATGTAGAACCGCCACAATGTGGCAATCATCAACCTTGCCAAGATAATGCTTAACTCGGTGCCCATTGACTCTAAATACCTCATTGTTCTTATTTTTAAAATCTAGAACACCAAAGCAGGTTACATTTACCACTTCAAAGGGACCACTCCAGTTTGACTTCAACTTGCCTGGAAACATCCATAACCGGGAATAGAACAAAAGCACAAGATCACCCTATTTAAACTGCTTGTTGTGGATATACTTGTCACGGAGGCACTTCATCTTCTCATTTTAAAGGGATGAACTTGTGTGGGCATGATACCGGAATTCATCAAGCTCATTCAAATGTGCCACTCTTAAATTTGCAACAACATCCCACTCAAAGTTGAACTTCTTCAAAGCCCACATGGCATTATGCTCAAGTTCTACCGGAAGATGACACGCCTTCCCAAATACCAATCGATATGGAGACATCCCAATCGACATCTTGTAGGCCGTCCTATAAGCCCAAAGAGCATCATCAAGTTTTCTTGACCAATCTGTCCGATTGGCATTCACAGTCTTTGACAAATACTCTTGATCTCCCAGTTGGAGACTTCAACTTGCTTGCTTTCTTGAGGATGGTAGGAGGTCAAGGCTATATGAGTGACACCATACTTGGTGAGTAAGGTATCAAAATCCCGGTTGCAAAAATGTGAACCCCCATCACTAATAATGGCCCTCGGAGTACCAAACCTTGTGAAGATGTTCTTTTTCAAGAATGTCACCACACTTCGAGCTTCATTATTGGGTAAAGCCACGACTTCAAACCATTTTGACACATAGTCCACAACTACCAAAATGTAAGTGTTCCCACAAGAGATCACAAATAGTCCCATGAAATTAATACCCCAAACATCAAAAATGTCAATCTCCAAGATGGTGGTGAGGGACATTTCATTCTTGTTAGAAATCCCACTGGCCCTTTGGCATTCATCACAATGCTTGACAAGATCGCTAGCATCCTTGTAGATAGTAGACAAATAGAATCCACAACTCAACACTTTTGTAGCCGTTCTAGCTCCACCATGGTGACCACCATATGGTGAAGAGCAGCAAGCCTAAAAAATTCTCATTTGTTCTTCTTCCGGCACACACCGCCAGATCACACCATCGGTACATATCCAGAAAAGATATGGCACATCCCAATAATAGTTCAAGCAATCCCGTTTGAGCTTCTTCCTTTGGTTTGAAGAGAACTCATTCGGTACAATGCCGTTCACAAGATAGTTGGCTAAATCTACAAACCATGGCATCCCGATCATTGAAATGGCTAAGATTTGCTCGTCAAGAAATAAATCATTGATCTCAAGGCCATCATGTGGCCTCCCCTCCTCCTCCAAATGGGACAAGTGGCCCCCCACTTGATTTTCACTCCCCTTGCGGTCTTGAATCTCTAGATCAAACTCTTGCAATAGAAGCACCAACCCCATCAACCTTGACTTAGAATCTTTCTTGCTCATCAAATACCAAAGTGCCGCATGGTCGGTGTGAACAATAACCTTAGTAGCCATCAAATACGCCTGAACTTATCCATAGCAAAAACAATAGCAAGTAGCTTCTTTTCGGTCACTATGTAGTTGAATTGGGCATCATTCATGGTCTTGCTAGCATAGTAGACCAGATGAAAGATTTTGTTGATTCTTTGCCCCAACACCACTCCAACCGCCACATCACTAGTATCACATATGAGCTCAAAAGGCAAGCTCCAATACAGTGCGATAATAATAGGAGTAGTAGTCAACTTGAACTTAAGCAATTTGAATGCTTTCATACAATCTTTATTGAAATGGAACTTGGCATCCTTCTCCAAAAGTTTACACAAAGGGTTTACCACCTTGGAAAAGTCCTTAATGAATCGGTGATAGAACCTCACATGACCCAAAAAGCTCCTCACTCTCTTCATGGATGTAGGAGGAGAGAGTTTGGAGATCACCTAAATTTTGTCTTGATAAATCTCAATATAATATTTTGAAAGTTTGTGGCCGAGGACAATGCCTTCCTCGACCATGAAGTGACACTTCTCCCAATTCAACACCAAATCAATGTCCTCACATCTAGCCAAGACCTTATCCAAATTGTTCAAATGCTCATCAAACAAATTCCCTACCACGGAAAAATCATCCATAAATACTCAAGAATATCCTCCACCATGTCGGTGAAAATAGCCATTTGCATTACACAACCTAAATGGCATCCTTGAAAATGATAAAGTACCATAAAATGGTCTTCTCTTGGTCCTCAAGAGCAATAAGAATTTGATTATAGCCAGAGTATCCATCAAGGAAGCAATAAAAAGCACGTCCGTCCTACCTATCAAGCATTTGATCAAGAAATTGAAGCGGGAAATGATCTTTCTGAGTGACTTCGTTAAGTTTCCTATGGTCCACGCACACTCTCCACCTGGTAATGGTTCTGGTGGGAATCAATTCATTCTTGTCATTTGTTACCACAGTCATGCCCCCTTTCTTTGGGACACATTGCATCGGAGAGGCCTACGAGCTATCAAAAATGGGGTAAACAACCCCAGCATTTAACCACTTGATTATCTCCTTCTTCACCACCTCTTGCATTAATTCATTTAGCCTCCTTTGATGTTCAACGAAGGGTTTGACATCCTCATCCGAAATATCTTGTGCATGCAAAAGGTGGGGATTATGCCCCGGATATCCGCCAATGTCCAAATGATTGCTCTTTTCCTCCTTTGTAGCACCTCCAATGTGGACTCTACCTGCATGTTAGTCAAAGAAGAGGAAAGAATAACTGGTAAAGTGGGAGAAGGGCCAAGGAATTCATACCTAAAATGCTGGGATAATGGCATTAACTCCAAGGTAGGAGGCTCCTCGATTGAGGGCTTTGTTGTAGGAGTCTTCTAGTTTTCAAGATTCAAAGATACCTTTAAGGGCTCATAAGTGTACGATCTGATGCCTTGCAATGCATTTACACACTCCACATAGCCATTACTCTCCTCATCATCATCAAAGTTGAGCAAAACGGCTTCCAATTTATCTTCAACATTCATTGTGGCACTAGCATCATCAACAATCACATCTATCACTAAATCCACGAATGAACAAACTTCATTACTATTCGATTGCCTCATTGATTTGCACACATGGAAGACCACCTTTTCATCACCCACCCGTAAAGTGAGCTCACCAGCTTCCACATAAACAAGAGCCTTCCCCGTAGCAAGGAAAGTCTACCCAAAATGATAGGCACCTCATAGTCCACTTCACAATCAAGAATGCAAAGTCCAACGGGAGGATGAACTAGTCAACTCGAACCAACACATTATCAATAATACCCAAATGTCTCTTCATTATTCAATCCGCCATTTGTGACCTCATGGATCTAGTTCTTGATTGCCCAATTCCAAAAGTTTTGAACACCGAGTAGGGCATCAACTTGATACTTACCCCGAGATCACATAATGCTTTAGAAAAATTGGCACTCCCAATATTGCAAGGGATTGTGAAAGCGCTCGGATCTTCCAATTTCAAAGCCATTGAGTGCACAATAGCACTCACTTGATGAGTCATCTTGATGGTCTCAAAATTCATTGATCTTTTCTTGTTTACCAAATCCTTCATGAATTTTGCATATCCTGATATTTGTTCTAATGCCTCAACCTATGGCACATTAATTGACAAACTCTTCATCATATGAATAAACTTTTTGAATTAGTTTTCACTATTTTTCTTTGCAAGCCTTTGAGACTACGGAGGTGGAGGCCTTGGTGTTGGTGCCTTAGCTTTTGTCACTACCAGTTTCGGCATGTCAATCAGGTGTTCCCTAGACGGGTTCACCCCTTATTGCGTCTCCTCCATATTTTCATTAATATCAATTCTCACTTCTTACTAGCTTGAATCACATTGCTTGGGATTTCATCTTCTTGAACCACAACATCTTCATCTACAATTCTTCTTTGATTTGAGGTGGTTGCATCTCCACCTTTTCCACTTCTAATAGTCATGGCCATAGCATGTGCCGTATTATTCGCACCCTTCGTGTTTACCACCGTATCGCTAGGTAGTGCCCCCTTACGATAAGTATTCAAAGCTTGTGACATTTTGCCTAATTGAACCTCCAAATTGCGGATAGAAGTGTTATGAGAGGCTATTTGAGCATCAGAGTCAGCATTCTTCTCCATTATTTGTTTAAACATATTTTCCCATATCAGTTTTAGAAGAGCTCGGACCTTGAGAAAGATATGGAGGTGGATTTCTTGGTTGTTGGAACATCGGGGGCCTTTGGAAACCTGAACCCCGGTTGTTGTTGTTGTTGTTCCACCCTCCTTGGTTATTACCTCCCCAATTGCTTTGGTTGTTGCCACCCTAATTGGCTTGATGATTACCTCCCCAATTGCCATAGTTACCTTGATTATTCCAATTGCTTTGATTATTTTTACCACCACTCCAATTGCCTTGGTGGTTTTGGTTGTCCCAGTTTCCTTGGTTTCCTTGTGACCTTTATTGTTGTTGATTTTGTCCTTAAGCATTGTTTCTTTGAACTTGATAATTTTTGACATATTGAACTTCTTATTCTTGCTCATTGAACGAATCGAGTTGATCATAACCACTATCATCTTCCATGAATTGTTCCGGACGATGTTGCATTTGTTGATCTTGTTGTCGTCTCTTATTTACCATTATATTAACACCTTTTATTGCATTCACTTGTCTTGGCCCTTGAACTTGTTGAAGCTGAGCTTTGGCCAATTAGTACATTGTGGTTGTCAACTCGGTAATAGCTTGCCCGTGATCATGTAGCTCCTTGTGTAGGTGAATAACATTAGGCTCACATTGTAGAACATTGGCTCTACTTTGCCATGCCGAAGAGGTATCCGCCATCTTATCAAGAATTTCACAAGCTTCGGCATAAGGCGTGTTCATGAAGTTCCCTCTAGCTAGTTGATTTACCACACATTGATTTGTTGTGTTTATCCCCCTATAGAAGGTTTATTGGATAATGACCTCAGTCATATCATTATTCGGAACACTTTAACCATGGTACGATATCTTTCCCAAATCTCGTGCAATGGCTCGTTAGGTTATTGCTTGAAAGCAAGAATCTCATCCCGGAGCGTCGCCATATGTCCCATAGAGAAGAATTTGGAAATGAACTTCTCCGCCAACTCATCCCAAGTGTGGATGGAATGATTGGGCAATATCTCTAACCAGTCCAATGCCTTTCCCCGTAAAGAAAAGGGAAATAACCTCAACCGCAACGCATCCTCGGAGACATTTGTTTGCTTGCTCCCCCAACAAGTATCGCGAACCCTTTGAGATGCTTGTAAGCATTTTGACTCGAAGCCCCGGTGAGGAATCCCCGTTGCTCAAGTAGTGTGAGCATCACATTGGTGATTTGAAAGTTGCCTGCCCTAATACGGGGCGAGAGTATAACACTTGCATAACTCTCGTCTGGTAATTATCGGTGGACCGCTGCTCTTGGTGGAGGTGGGGAAGGGGCGGGCACATTATCTTGAGGCGGGCAGCCTCGTCTATTAGCTGGAAGTTCAAGAGGAACCTCTTCCATTTGATCATCATCCACTTTCTCCCACAATGGCACATTTCGAATGGGCTCGTTGATGAGAGCCGTTTTCGTACCTAAAATCAATTCAAAAACAAAGTTAGTTACTCGGAAGTAAAAGTAGACAAATCACAAAAAAATCTAGATATATAGCTTAATCCGTTTAACTCCCCCGGAAACGACGCCAAAAATTGATGTCGCCCAAACTCACACCACAAATATAGGTAGTGAGGTAGTCGAAGCAATAATAAAACCCAACGCGAGTTAGGGTCGAATCCTCAGGGAGTTAGAATTAGAATTAGGTATACACCTAGTGTAATCGTATAATGTGCCTCATATTGCACTTCCATATTCTTGTTTGTTGTTTCTATTTCTACTTAATGCTATTGATTGCAATTATAAAACTAGGAGATAATACCTTTGGTTTTGGTATTTTTCAAATGATGTAGGATCTAGGGTCGTGACTTCCTCCTAGGTGGTTACTTAACAGGTTGTAAACTCTTAGGCAAGTTTGATTAGTCGGGTTCGTAATATAGCAATTACACGTAATTACCCACTCTATACTTCTCGGTAGTTTGAGTGATTTTTTCCAATTTGGATTTCTCAAGTCCAAATGGGTATTGTACAAATCAAGTGATATATGCTCATGTTGGGTCTTACTATCTCTAGTTTTGACCCTTTAATTGGGGCTATGAATTTCTTGAGTTCACCCCAATTTCTTGTTAGCCAAGTTTTCCTAGACTTAGTCTCTCTTTCTCAAGAAGAGATTAAGTCAAATAGGCATGAATCAAATTTTGCAACCATTAATTCTAGAATACAAGCACGAACAAGGCTAAATATTACTAACCCAATCACAAACAAGCCCTAAATCAAACACCCATTAAGTACCCATGCTAGGGTTGGGCCACAACCCTTGCTAGAAATTTAACTACTTATGAAAATTGAAGAAATTAATATAGAAAGCATAATAATTGATTAGAGAAAGAAAATCTTATATTTAGAAGTTAATCTAGTACAAAATCACTCAAAACAGCAAAGAAAATGGCTCAGGTACTCTTCCCAAAACTAAACTTAACCTAAAAATGACAAAAGTTTTATTTATACTAAGCTGAAAATATCTGACAAAAATGCCCCTGCGAAGGTTGTGTGACCGCATAATTTTGGTGCAATACGCACAAGGATCTGTTGCAGTTGCATAATTATCATGCGGTCCGCATTCTTTGAACTTGGGGCTTGGTACGTCGGGGCTTCTGCAGTCCACATAAAAATGAGTGCTACCGCACATCTGATTGTGCAGCCACCCAAAAATTATGCGGTCCACATTCCTTGACTTTGAACTTGAACCCAGGTCTCTAATTCTTCACTTCTGCGGACCGCATAATATTGTGTGCAGCCGCACAATTTCGGTGCAGTTCGCATGCTTCAGCTGGCCCAAAGACTAGCCCTCAGAATCTCCTCTGTTGCAGCTGCACTAGAATTCTGCGGTCCGCACTGTTGACCTTTTTGCCCTGTTTTGGTTCTTGTTCACTTTTGACTCCTTTATGAGTTGATTTTGACTTCTTTGGCTCGTTTTCCAATATTCCTGTATAAAAGCACATTTCGTTAGTTCTTGGGGAATACCTTTAAGCATTTTTTAGCTAAAAAACAAGTAAAAGAGAGCAAATAAGCGGTCAAAATCCCTACTTATCACTTATTCCTATGTGTCATATGCATTTGGGCGTATCTCAGGATCCTTTGGGTTCCCCTATTTATGTGTCTACTCCTGTAGGAGATTCTCTTATTGTGGACCGAGTGTATCGATCTTGTTTGATTACTCTTAGTGGTTTTGAGACCAGAGCCGATTTATTATTGCTCAGCATGGTAGAGTTTGATGTTATTTTGGGCATGGACTGGTTGTCGCCCCATTATGCTATTCTTGATTGTCATGCCAAGACCGTGACGCTGGCTATGCCATGCTTACCGCAATTAGAGTGGAGGGGTATCTTTGGATACACTCCCAATAGAGTTATTTCATTTCTTAAAGCTCAACGAATGATTGAGAAGGGGTATGATGCATATCTAGCCTATATGAGAGATGTCAGTATTGACCCTACGGTTGAGTTAGTTCCAGTAGTGAGGTATTTCCCATATGTGTTTCTAGTTGATCTTCCGAGCATGCCGCCCGATAGAGATATCGACTTTGGTATTGATTTGTTGCCTCGCACTCAACCCATCTCTATTCCTCCTTATCGTATGGCCCCTCCTGAGTTGAAGGATTTTAGGGAACAATTATAGGAATTGCTTGATAAGGGCTTCATTTGGCCCAGTGTGTCACCTTAGGGTGCTCTTGTCTTGTTTGTGAAGAAAAAGGATAGTTCTATGCGTATGTGCATTGATTATCGCCAGTTGAACAAAGTCTCAGTAAAGAACAAATATCCTTTACCTCGTATTGATGACTTATTTGATCAGTTACAGGGTGCCAGAGTGTTTTCCAAGATTGACTTGCATTCAAATTATCATCAGTTGAAGATTCAGGAGCCAGATAACTCGAAGACTACTATCAGGACTTGGTATGGTCATTACGAGTTCCTTGTGATGTCATTTGGGCTGACCAATGCCCCAACAACATTTATGCATTTGTTGCACAATGTATTCCAGCCCTATCTTGACTTATTCGTCATTGTTTTTTATTGACGGCATTCTGGTGTACTCCCGGTGTCGGGAGGATCATGACCAGCACCAGAGGACAGTGCTTCAGACCTTGAGAGAAAAGAAGTTATATGCAAAGTTCTGAAAATGTGAGTTTTTCTTAGATTCTGTGGAAATTTTTGATCACATAGTGTTAAGTAAAGGGACCAAGGTGGATCCGAAGAAGGTGGAGGCAGTGCAGAGTTGGCCCAGACCATCCTCAGCTATAGAGATTCAGAGCTTACTTGGTTTGGCAGGGTATTACCATCGATTTGTTGAGGGATTCTCATATATTGCAGCACCTATGACCAGGTTGACCCAGAAGAGTGCTCCGTTCAGGTGGATAGAGGAGTGTGAGGAGAGCTTTTAAAATCACAAGACAGATTTGACTACATCCCGAGTATTGGTATTGCCTACAAGTTCGGGTTCATATACTGTTTATTGTGTTGCATTGTGAGTTGGCCTCGGTGCGGTGTTGATGCAGGATCGTAGGGTGATTGCCTACATGTCCAGACAGCTGAAGGTGCATGAAAAGAACTATCCTATCCACGACCTTGAGTTAGCAGTTATTGTTCATGCATTGAAGATTTGGAGGCATTATTTGTATGGTGTCCCTTGTGAGATCTACACTAATCACCGGAGTTTGCAGCATACGTTCAAGAAGAAGGATCTTAACTTGCATCAGCGGAGGTGGTTAAGGCTGCTTAAGGATTATGATATCACTATTTTATGCCATCCCGGTAAGGCCAATCTGGTGGCCGATGCCTTGAGCCACAGGGCGGGGAGTTTGGGGAGCTTAGCATATTTGCAAGCAATAGAGAGGCCATTGGAACTGGATGTTCAGGCCTTAGCAAACCAGTTAGTTAGATTGGATATTTCTGAGCCGAGTTGAGTTTTGGCTTGTGTGGTCTCCCAGTCATCTCTTTATGATCGTAACCAGTAGAATCTATATGATGACCCCCATTCCCCCATTTGCATATCCTTAAGGACACGGTGATGCTAAGGAGGTAACAATTGGGGATGATGGTGCATTGAGGATGCAGGGCAGGCTATGTGTGCCCAATATAGACAGATTGCGTTAGTTGATTCTTCAGAAGGATCACAGCTCACGGTACTCCATTCATCCGGGTGCCATGAAGATGTATAAGGACTTGAGGAAGCATTATTGGTGGTATAGAATGAAGAAGGAAATAGTGGAATATGTATCCTTGTGTCTAAACTGCCAGCAAGTGAAGTATGAGCATCAGCAACCATTACTTCAGAAGCTAGAGATTCCAAAATGGAAATGGGAGCAGATCACTATGGATTTTGTTAGTGGGCTCCCACGGACTCAGCGGGAGTTTGATGCAGTTTGGGTGATTGTAGATATGCTGACCAAGTCAGCTCATTTCCTTCCTGTGATGACTACCTATTCTTTCGAGCAGCTGGTTCGAGTTTATATTTGCGAAATTGTCTCTTCATGGCATGCCGGTATCTATTATCTCTGACCAGGGTACGTAGTTTACATCACAGTTCTGTAGGGCCATACAACATGAGTTGGGTACTCAGGTGGAGTTGAGCAAATCATTTCACCCTTATACGAACGGACATTCTGAGCGCACTATTTAGATTCTAGAGGATATACTCTGTGCGTGTGTGATGGAGTTTGGCGGTTATTAGGATCAGTTCTTGCCACTTACAGAATTTGCCTACAACAACAGTTATCAGTCCAATATTCAGATGGTACCGTATAAGGCTCTGTACGGTAAGCGGTATAGGTCCCAAGCGGGTTGGTTCGAGCCGGGAGAGGCCATGTTATTGGGTACGAACTTGGTTAAGGATGCCTTGGAGAAGGTTAAAGTGATTCAGGATAGACTTCGCACACCCCAATCCAGACAGAAGAGTTATGCAGATCCGAAGGTTCATGATGTTGCATTCTTGGTTGGAGAGTGGGTCTTGCTCTGAGTTTCACCTATGAATGGCATTATAAGGTTTGCAAAGAAAGGCAAGCTAAGCCCAAGGTCCATTGGTCCATTTGGGGTGTTGCGGCAAGTTGGGGAGATTTCTTATGAGCTTGCCATGCCTCCCACTTTAGCAGGAGTTCATCCGGTATTCCATGTTTCTATGCTCTGGAAGTATCACAGTGATCCGTCTCACGTGTTAGATTTTAGCTCAGTCAAGCTGAAAAAGGATCTATCTTATGTTGAGGATGTAACGACCCGACCGGTCGTTTCGAGCCCTAGCGCGTCGTTCAGTAGTCTAAGGCCATGAGCAGCTTCATTTCAGGTATTGTGATTTGTTCGCATGGTCGAAATTTAAATTCGGGAAGATCGGAGTTAGATTTAAATGAAAATTCTCATTTGAGAATCTTAAAGTTGAAAGAATGAACTAGGATTGGAATTTGAGTAAACGACCTCGGAATCAGGATCTGAAGGTTCCAGCATGTTTGTATCATGATTTCGGACTTGGGCGTATGCCCGGATTGGGTTTTGGATAACCCCGGAGCATTTTGGCGCCTACTGTGGAAGTTGGCATTTTTGAAGGAATTTCTTAAGTTTGGGTTGGAGTGCATTTCAGCATTATCGATATCCATTTGGGATTCCGAGACTGGGAGTAGCTCCGTATGGTGATTCTGGAGTTAGGAGCGCAATCGGAAGCGAATTCAGGGGTCCGTAGGTCATTTTGAAGCCATTTGGCTAAAGATAGAAATTTGAAGGTTTTTGAGGAGTTTTGATCGGAGATTGACTTTTTTATATCGGGGTCGGAATCTAATTCCGAAAGTTGGAGTAGGTACGTAATGTCAAATATGACTTGTGTGCAAAATTTGAGGTCAATCGGACGTGATTTGATAGGTTTAAGCATCGGAAATAGAAGTTGGAAAGTTCAAAGTGCATAAAGCTTGAATCGGGGTGTAATTCATGGTTTTGGCATTGTTTGTTATGATTTGAGGCCTCGAGCAAGTCCATAATGTATTTTGGGACTGGTTGTATGATTGGTTGAGGTCCCGGGGGCCTCGGGTGGATTCCGGGTGGTTAACGGATCAAAAATGGAATTCTGAAGAAGGTTGAAGGATCTGGTTGCTGGTGTTTTTGCTTCTGCGGAAATGGGACCGCAGAAGCGGTTGGGGGAGCTGCAGAAGCAGTTTTGTTTGAAGGATTTTGGACCCCAGATGCGGTCAAGGTTCCGCAGAAGCGGCACCGTATCTGCGGAAGAGGGGATCGCAGAAGCGGAAAAAGGGGGCTGAGCCCAGGACCGCAGAAGCGGCTTTCGACCGCAAAAGCGGAACCGCTTAAGCGGTAAAATTTCCGCAGAAGCGGAAATAGCTGCGGCAGTAGCATTGTTTTAAAAGTCGGATTTTGACCATTTCTCTCTCATTTCTCATGGCTTTGGAAATTTTGGGAGGATTCAAGAGAGGTTATTCATCAACAATGTTAAGGTAAGTTATTTCTACCTATTATGCGTTAAATATATTAATTATGTATGGATTTTAGTATGAAAATGGGTAGAAAATTTAGGGTTAGAGGAAGAGCTAGAAATATTGTGTTCTTGGAATTTAGGCACGATTTTGGGTATGGAATTAAGAGAAAATTATATATTTGAGTTCCTAAGGTCATGGGTAAACTTTATCTTCAAAAATTTTTGGTTTCCGGGCACGTGGGCCGGATGGCGTTTTGGTCAACTTTTTGATCGGGGTTAGGAATTATTATAAATTGGATTGTAATGAGTACCTTAGCATATATTAATGGATTTGTATCGCCATTGGCTAGTTTTGGAGCTTTGGGCGTCGGTTCGAGCCTTCGGAAGAATGTAGAATGCCGATTATGGATCTTCGGAGCGAGGTGAGTCTCCTTTCTAATCTTGTGAGGGGGAATTTACCCCATAGGTGAAGTGATTGATTATGTGCTCCTATTTGTGGGGGCTACGTATATGAGACAAAAGGCAGTTTTGTTGTGATAGTAGGGTGTTTGCCCATATGTCGGGGCAGTGAATAAATTGAAGGGAGCTTTACTCAGTGTGTAATCAAGGGATTCAGTATTTCATTCCCGGCAGGGAAAGTCAAACGAACTGAGGATGATCAGAAGTGGACTGGTGGAAGTAATGAAACGTGGTAATTGCAAATGTGGTGGAGTTCTCCTCTCCACTGGGGTGTTGTTGTCCTAATTGGACGTACTAAGTTTGTCGATGTTATAATCTGCTACAATTCGCCTTTATGGCAGGATATTGTGAACTAGTATTGGAGTTATGACTGTTAGATATCGCATGGTGCAGTGGTTTAAGATCGAATCAGAATTTCTAATGTTGACGGATCGATAAAGATGACCTTTGGAAAGGTTTAAAGTTAGTAGCAATGGTGGGTTCAAGTGCCACGAAGATAGATTTTATTTAAGGCAACAATTGAGCAGTAAAGTATGGGGAAGGACATGTGGGAAGTGTCATGCGGTGTTTAAAATTTCTAGAAGGCCAAGTATGAGGAGCAAGGTCGAGTGACCGATTAAGGAGATGAGTTCCNAAGGAGAGTTTGGATCGAATTGGGTATTTTAAAGATTGGTGATTGAAGTCTGCGGGTATGATTTGAAGTATGGGCTATTATGCGGCAAAAGATTGATGTGGCAGAAAGGAGCTGCTCGAAATGGAGGAGGGTGCAGCATAACCCTGAATTTGGAAGGATGTTGCCGCACATTTAACTGATGTCCGCGAGGGGCGAATGGACTTGTGCAACTGGAAGGTGAGCTCGGACTCAAGATGGGCTATTGGTGTGGTAGTAAATGTACTCCGTGCAGCGGCGTGGGAAGATATCGGGAGGTGATTCCCCTAGGTGGGTTATTTCCCATGAGCAGGTTAGTGGTCGCGAGGTTGGCGAAGCTTCTGCAAAGAATTATATTGGTTGTTCAACAAAGGGATCGGTCATGCGAATGTGGTTGATGATTCAGAATATGAAAGATGGGGATTTACAGGGAGATTCCGAGAAATTTTGATAACTTATGGTGCGAGGTTATGCCAATAAGAGGTAAAAAGGTCGAGCGAACTCAAGAATGGTGAAATGATGGCTTCTAGCTAAGTGGGAGAGTCCCACCACTTATGATTGGGCTGTATGATTAACAACTTGCGTGATTTCTAGTTATTAGCATATTGATGGATTAATTCAGCTACGAGAAAGGACCATGTGTAGTAAATTGAGCGGAGGAATTTTTAAGGATGTGCTATGGTTAGCCTTATGGGCTCATGTTCGAACTTGGGAAAATGTTCAGAATTTATGCCTTGTATAAAAGCAGGTTTAAAGGGGAGTGGTTCTGCCAGGTGCTTCGTTGAGAGGGTATTAATGTGCTAGAAAATTCATGGAGTTGATTATATTCGGGACCAAGTCAGAGCGGGTGGCTCTCAGTAATGGTCCTAGTGAATTCAAGAGGTAAAGTATGGTGCCTAATGATGTTGAGCTTGTAGGTACAATTAAGAATCAAGCTTTGTAGCAGTTTATGAGAAGAGGCACTAAATGTTTCGGGATGTTTGACTGGCGGTGTAGCATTTGGGTGTTATGAAATAGTTTGTGGGAATTGAGACAGCCTAGTCTCGTGATTCAAGGACACTCGGGGTAAGTGTAGCTGGAGTATGTTATGTGTTGAATGGAGTTAGTCTTATGTTTAAAGCAAGCAAGGAGGAATCGGAAGACGGTAAATTGATTTGCCATAGTTGAATTGGCATATTGGGGCCAGTGATTAGTTCGGTCCGCGAGATCAAGTTATGTGTATGATTTGTAGGGGTATGTGCAAGGCCTGTCGGCCACCGTGATTGATGATTTATCAGGGGCATTCTTCTGTTATGGCTTGTTAAGTGAAAGCGGATTCCGAAAGGGCTATGGTGGCTTGGACCACTACTTGCAGATTTGCATATTCTACGGTTATGGAAAATTATCGGTGTATTGCTATGATTCTCCTGAAATGAGTTAAGTGCAAGGTTCTTATATGATGAAATGTGAAAATATTAATGAATTCGGAGTTATGATGAAAATCTTATTCTATCGTATGTTGGCATGTTGGGTGCAGTGAGTAGTATGGGAATAATAAATGAGGATCAAGGTTGCAGTTCAGTATGGACAAGGATGTCACAGGCTCGGATGAGCAAGGAAAGGGTTGAATGATTAGATTAAATTGGTATTGTCCTCCACGTCACCTAAGATCGATGTGTTGTGGAAGAGGTTTTGCATCGTGGTTAAGGATTCTGGATCACTTTTCAGCGTTAGTGCGTCCGATGTTTTAGATGTGTGGACTCATTATTTATTTTGGAAGATTGTGGGGCCGTGTCCCACGGAAAGATTGTATAAGTGTGACATATAGTCACTTGATTGGCTAAAGATTTAAACCAAGTATGAGGATTGTGGTAGTATCATTAATTTGAGAACTTATGCCTGGAGGGCACTTCGTATATTGGGTTATGAACTGATGAGGTTGCTCCGATTATGATGGTTATTCTTACATGATATGAGATAAAAGGTAGTTACTACGGACCTCTGAAAGGTCATTGGCCAAGTTGGTGCAATTAGAAATCGGCTTGAGATCGGTGGATTGATTTATTTGTGAACATGGCTTTATACCAGGCTAGTTGTGTTTGTTTCAACGAGCGTTCCCTATGGAGGAACAGTCGGGGTGTTATTTTGTCATCAGCTATTCCAGGTAATGGTGTATTACGCTGTATGAGTTGTGAAATGGCTTGGTAAATCTTATATGTTGAGGTTCCGTGTGGCGATGATGTTATGTGAGCAGAATGGCTCTTGAGATTCAGATCTTGTATCGCACCTTAGTTGTGCTTGAGTTTTGTAGCCTATAGCGCTATGTGTTTTCTCAGGGATGGTATTATGCACTTAGCTTTCTTGCGATCGAAATTCAATATTTTTATTGTTATGAGCAGATTTAGCTCGAAGTGCAATCTCCTTATGTGAGATCTATGTGTGGATCGGGTTGCGCGCTGCAATAGTGTGATGTCGAGTCCGGTCCTCTATATGTTATTTTTTTTGTGTTTCGCTTCCTATCTTCTAAGGAAAGTCTGTACTAGTGCGGGGGTTAGGTAATTCCTTCCAGAGTTTGATTTACCGTTTGTGTTGTGTTCGGGTTGGTGGCCTATTGGCACATTGTGGCATCATATGAGATTATGATCGCATTCAAAGTAGCTTATTGCCTGATCAGTTCGAACTGGGTGAGATGATATTATTGGATTTAGGACTAATGCAATTGGATTATGTGAATTGAATTAAGGAGCTAAGACCATTAGATGGTTCAGAAAGAGGCAATGACTCATGCCAAGGGTATAGACCCAATGATTTGTTGATTCAACAGTTGGTTATGAATTTTGGCACCTCTCTTCTGTCGTGTCGGTGTTGTAAAGGTTAGAGCAAGACCCATGTAGGTCATGAGATGCAATGGGAGCATCGGATCCGTGGAATTTCGATTAATTCAAATAGAAATGTATTGTGTTCCTTTGAGTAAAGTGATGCAAAGTGTGAATTCAGCAGAGTTATGCAGCCATGTTTGAATACAATGTATAGTGATTGATACGGTGATCGTACGTTGGAAACAGTCCTGGCATAGAATTTCGGATGTTGGAATTGGGCTCTAAGGCTTATTTGCTTGAATAAAGGGGAGTATCTTTAGAACTTATCAAACTAATGTGCTCAACTAAGTTGTGATAGCACGGGAAGGTGCACGAGGTGCTAAGCAGTGATTTCAGGCTACTTCGATATAGTTCTCAGCACGTTCGAGGACGAACATATGTTTAAGTGGGAGAGAATGTAACGACCCGACCGGTCGTTTCGAGCCCTAGCGCATCGTTCAGTAGTCTGAGGCCATGAGGAGCTTCATTTCAGGTATTGTGACTTGTTCGCATGGTCGGAATTTAAATTCGGGAAGATCAGAGTTAGATTTAAATGAAAATTCTCATTTGAGAAGCTTAAAGTTGAAAGAATGAACTAGGATTGGAATTTTGAGTAAACGACCTCGGAATCAGAAACTGAAGGTTCCAGCAAGTTCGTATGATGATTTCGGACTTGGGCGTATGCCCGGATTGGGTTTTGAATAACCCGGGAGCTTTTTGGCGCCTATTGTGGAAGTTAGCATTTTTGAAGGAATTTCTTAAGTTTGGCTTGTAGTGAATTTCAGCGTTATCGATGTCCGTTTGGGATTCCGAGACTGGGAGTAGCTCCGTATGGTGATTCTGGAGTTGGGAGCGCGATCGGAAGTGAATTCGGGGGTCCGTAGGTCATTTTGAAGCCATTTGGCTAAAGATAGAAATTTGAAGGTTTTTGAGGAGTTTTGATCGAAGGTTGACTTTTTGATATCGGAGTCGGAATCCAATTCCAAAAGTTGGAGTGGGTCCGTAATGTCAAATATGACTTGTGTGCAAAATTTGAGGTCAATCGGACGTGATTTGATAGGTTTAAGCATCAGAAATAGAAGTTGGAAAGTTCAAAGTTCATAAATCTTGAATCTGGGTGTAATTCATGGTTTTGGCGTTGTTTGTTATGATTTGATGCATCGAGCAAGTCCGTAATGTGTTTTGGGACTGGTTGGTAAGATTGGTTGGGGTCCCGGGGGCCTCGGGTGGATTCCGGGTGGTTAACAGATCAAAAATGGAATTTTGAAGAAGGCTGAAGGATCTGGTTGCTGGTCTTTTCGCTTCTGCAGAAATGGGACCGCAGAAGCGGCCCCGCAGAAGTGGTTTTGTTCGAAGGATTTTGGACCGCAGATGCGGTCAAGGTTTCACAGAAGCGGGACAATATCTGCAGAAGAGGGGATCGCAGAAGCGGAAAAAGGGGGCTGAGCCCAGGATCGCAGAAGCGGCTTTCGACCGCAAAAGCGGAACCGCTTAAGCGGTAAAATTTCCGCATAAGCGGAAATAGCTGGGGCAGTAGCATTGTTTTAAAAGTCGGATTTTGGCCATTTCTCTCTCATTTCTCATGGCTTTGGCGATTTTGGGAGGATTCAAGAGAGGTTCTTCATTAACAATGTTAAGGTAAGTTATTTCTACCTATTATGAGTTAAATACATTAATTATGTATGGATTTTAGTATGAAAATGGGTAGAAAATTGAGGGTTAGAGGAAGACCTAGAAAATATTGTGTTCTTGAAATTTAACCACGATTTTGGGTATGGAATTAAGAGAAAATTATATATTTGAGTTCCTAAGGTCATGGGTAAACTTTATCTTCGAAAATTTTTGGATTCCGGGCACGTGGGCCCGAGGGCGTTTTGGTCAACTTTTTGATCGGGGTTAGGAATTATTATAAATTGGATTTTAATTAGTACCTTAGCATATATTAATGGATTTGTATCGTCATTGGCTAGTTTTGGAGCTTTGGGTGTCGGTTCGAGCCTTCGGAAGAATGTAGAATGCCGATTATGGATCTTCGGAGCGAGGTGAGTCTCCTTTCTAATCTTGTGAGG